>JAODAL010018078.1:0-75782 GCA_025379985.1 Phyllomedusa bahiana
CAAAACTAGAATCGTCCGTTTCCACCGGGGAAAACAACTAAAACCCTTCTTACTGTTTATTCTCGTTTTGACTACTGTAACTCCTTGCTCATCGGTCTCCCTCTCTGCAAACTCTCCCCTCTTCAATCTGTCCGAATGCAGCAGCCAGGCTCATCTTTCTCTCCAGCCGCTATACTAATGCCTCTACCCTGTGTCAGTCACTGAACTGGTTGCCCATTCAGTACAGGATACAGTATAAACTCAGCATTCTCACTCATAAAGCTCTCCACAGTGCTGCACCCACCTACATCTCCTCCCTCGTCTCTGTCTACCACCCGACCCGCTCTCTCCGCTCTGCTGCTGATATCAGGTTACACTCCTCAACCATCCGAACCTCCCATGCCCGTCTCCAAGATTTTTCACGTGCGGCACCAATTCTCTGGAATATGCTACCGCAGGCCATCAGGCACATTCACAACCCTCACAGTTTTAAAAATACATCTTCTCGGTCTGGCCTACCAAGATCCCTGCTATCATACACATTTGTCACTCCCTACACTAGGGCACTCACAGGCACTTATCTGTATATAGATGTACAGTCAGGGTGGCAGGTTCATCCATTTTTCATGTAAACCACCCCCTATTTATGAAACAAGGCTGGACCATTGTAAACTTAGCAGTTCTTACCGTATGTTTCACCCATACACCCTACTAGATTGTAAGCTCTCACGAGCAGGGCCTCACACCTTGTGTCTCATTTGTAAGTACTTTTAATGTGTAATGTCTGTACGTCTACCCTTGAATTTGTAAAGTGCTGCGGAATATGTTGGCGCTATATAAATAAAGATTATTATTATTATTGAGAGCTTCGGCAGATACTCTGGCTATAGGATTAATACGTCCAAGAGCGAGTTGTTGGAAATTGGATCACCTCTCCCGAAAACCGACTGGCAGCAACTGGGGTTGGGAATTGTCCCTGTGATCTCCCACATCACCTATCTCGGGATTAAGATCGGCCGGACTACTAACACACTTTACAATCTCAATTTCCCACCTTTGATCAAGAAAATAGCAGAGAATCTACATAAATGGCATGGCCTCCCCCTCTCCTTGGCAGGCAGATGTCACGCCATCAAAATGGTTTGTTTTCCCAAATTGTTGTATCCCCTCCAGACCCTCCCCCTATTGTTACAACACTCTGACATTAATATGCTTTATTCATCCTTATCTCGCTTCATTTGGAAAGGGGGAAAAGCCCGTAACGCTGTGCAAACTGATGCTCCCGGTAGCTGAAGGTGGCTTAAATCTCCCGAATGTACAGATGTACAATTTAGCGTGCCTAACCAGGCATGTATTAGACTGGTCAGGGGGAAGAAACCGCTACTCTAACTACGACCTAGAACGGGGCTTGGTTTATCCGTGGGATCCCCTTGCCCTCCTCCACACCAAGCTCTCATGCATCCCCTCCCGGATCAAAAACTCGCTCCTCCTCAAAGACACTATTGCGCCCCGGAAGCACATTGTAAATTGCTTTGGTTGCCCTTTCAAATGTCTAAAAAGATGCCGCTATGGAACCTACCTGAATTCCCACAGGGACGGACAAACCCAATGTTTAAGTTGTGGAGAGAGAGGGGAATTGAGCATGCGGGTCACCTTATGCACATGGAAGAACAAAGATGGTTGACCCCATCTGAGATAAGGGAAAGGTATGGGCTCCCCCCTACTCATGGGTTCCCAGCACTACAAATACTCTCCATCTGTAAATCTAGACTTCGCAATTTATCTAAAATCTGCGCCCCAAACGGATTTGATTCCCTGATGGAATGCCATGGTTCTTCTTTTACCCTTTCACGCATATATAGTATCTTAAGGAGCTGGGAATGGGAGTTGAGAGGTGAGACACCCTTCAAAAAATGGGAACGTGTGTTTGTGGACTCCGATGCACCGGATAAAATACTCACTGGCCTTCACAAAGTCCGCAAGGCAGTGATATGTGAATCTTGGAGAGAAACCCACTTCAAAATTATCCATAACGCGTATTACGGCTTCAATCTCCCTCCGTCTCAAAAATACCCGAACAGAAGCCAGGTATGTCCTAAGTGCAACACCCCTTCCACTGACATGTGGCATGGCATATGGACGTGCCCCCAAACCCAGTCCTATTGGGATCAGTTCATTTCATTTGTACAGAAACATTGGCAAATCAAACTAGATAAGAGCCATGACCTACTCATTTTCCACCACACAAGACCCCCGGAGGATGAAGTCTCATCATCTTCTGGCCCGAACCTTACATTGAATTTCATACATATAGCAATCTTGGTTGCCAAGCGCTGCCTTTTATTATTCTGGCTAAAACCCCAGACCCCTCCTTTGTCCTTGATAGTGGAGAACCTGAAACAATACCTAGTAGCCGACAGGTTGGAAGCGGAGCGCCAGAAGGAGCAATGGACAGAAAAATTCTTTATAAAATGGAAACCTCTCATCCTCTCGCACTTCTCCGAAGAGGAAATATCCCAGCTCATGGCATCTTTCCGCTTCACGGGGTGGTATGCGAGAGAGGCTCTATCGGGCTCCTTGGGGGCTCTACAACTATAAATTACTGAACCCGTCAGGCCTGTGTCCCATGTTTCTTGTTGGCTCTCTGCCTCTTGCCCTCCGATCGCCTTCGCCTCTACTCCCACCAGTAGCCGGCCTGAGGTGGGCCCTGGGCGCCCTTCACCTGCTCCTACCCCGCTATTAGGTGTCAGATTGTCAGGAGACCTTTGGAGATAGACCAATGCAACTTTCAATTTAAATATAATATCGTTGATGCTGAGACCTCCCAGCTTTAGCTTTAGTTTTAGATTAAGTTCAGTTTTCTAATTCAATATTCATGTAGAACATTTTGCCACTTTGTTTTTGTGGATGTGTTTTGCCGCTGTTCATGATAATTATTATGTTATTCTCTTTCTCTTGTAATTCCCCACTGCACTAGCTTGGGGCCAACACCAAATTACTTAAACATATGTGGGATTTTATCTTATGTTTATTGATATGTGGAATGTATCTTATTTCATTGTTATATTGTGTCAAAAACTTCAATAAAATTTGTTGTAAAAAAAATAAAATAAAAAGGTTTATCTTTAAATGTGTGTAATATACACTACTCAAAAAAAGCCAGGGATATTTGGCTTTTGGCTGAAATTTTAGGATGAACATAAAATTTCTTGAAAGTTTTTTTTTTTTACATGAACTAAATAAGACCATATCTTAAGTTTAGAATGCACATGTCCAACTGTTCAATATTTCAGTACTTTTTGCAAAAACTACTGATCTCTAGCAAGGAGCTTAATGGCAAAATTCACAACAGGTGTTTGATCCCAAAATCACCCAATAAATTTAGGAGATCAAATTGAATTGGGATTTATACAGTCCTCCTCATCATGCTGTTCACATTTTGACATCATGAGACCAAGACAATAACTTACAATTGATCAACGGTTCCTCATTATTGCGAGACTTCAAATGGAATGCTCTCAGATGGAGGTAGCCACTGAGGTTAGGGTGTCACAGAGGGTCAACAGCAGGTTGCAACTGAGATACAGAACATACACATAATGTATGTTTGCACAGTTATTTTTACCACTTGGAATTCACATGAAAACTGTGCGGGATCCCCAATCAACGGTTTTCACTAGAAATCTATAATGTGGAAAAAAGGGAAGTCACTTTTTTTTTTTTTTTTTAAAGGAATAAGGGTAAGTTCACACAATGGATTTTAAAGACTGTAGTGCGAATTCTATGTTGGATCCCTTGTTAAATGCTATGGAGGACCAACCCTAGAAAGCAAGGGATAAGAACGGACGCCAGAAGAAGGTAAAGTCTCTCAACAAAATACAAAAAATCTGCATTTTTTTCTAAACCTGTGTTTAAAAAATTGCGGGAATTGGGGGCGTGGCTTGGACGTCGACCGAGGGGCCGCATGGGTGGTAGCTCCAGGGAACCGCTGCAATTTAAGGGGGCAATCCTGCATCATCCTGGCGGGGCAACCACAGAAAAGGCTCTCGACTCCCCGGGGACACAGGAGAGGCTTTTGGGCGGCAGCGTCCCTGCATCGTTACTTTCTGCCGCGTTTTGGGGCGGGAAGATTTGGGGCCCCACAGGGGGAAGTCCCCGCGACTCCCCCGGAGCGGACAAGGCGTGCGGGAGCTTCCACGCCGCCCCGAGCTGGCGGAGAGCGGGAAAGCCGAGGAGCGTCCCCCGCTCCTCAGAGAAGTCGCCGGCAGCGCGCGGGCGGTGGGGATCGGGCGCAGGCCCGGAGCCCCGTGAGTGGGTCCGATGAAAAAAGGGTGGCGGGACCCCCCGCATCGCCCTAGGGGTACTCTGGGGGGGGGGCCAGTGCAGGTTCTGGCCCCTCCGCACGGCTGTAAGGGCATGGCACCTGCACCTTTGGGACAGAAACCCTGGTTTCCCTTCTTTGGGCCCTGCTTTCCCCTTTTGGGAGGATGCTGAGGTTTTTTCCCAAACACCAAGGAAACTGATTTTTGTGATCAGGGGACTGGCCTGTTTGGGCTGTGGACCCCTGAATTGTTTGGAGGGGACGTGATCAGATAAGGGCCCCCTAAACCATAGGTTTGCAGGGGGAACTGGGGGGGCATCGGACACCCACTCCTCCCCTGAGCGGGGAATTGTGATAGTTCGGGACTTTTACATATAGTGCTTGGGAGCCCCCTTACCAACCTAAAAACAAAGGGTTGGGCACTCCTTTTTCCCCTGCCTGCGATCCACATAAGGGGCAAAAAATGAAAGGGGAAAATTCTGGCTGGTAAAGTGGACCAGACCGTCATTGTTGGTTTCTTTTTCATCTTGTGGCTGATGATATTTACATTACATGCCAGAGCTCACCTTCTGACCCTCCCAGGATGGCAGGCACATTAGGGAGCTTCCCACCGAAATGGGTTAAAGAGTCTTTAACTGAAGTCAAAGAAGCTTTCAGAACAAAAGCTGCTGAAATTCGGATGGAAATAAAGCTTTTAGGGGGGGGAGGTTGATTTTTTTGAGTCTCCCCTGATACACCAGGAAAATATGTCTAAACCTTGCAGTAGTGGTCCGCTCAACCGCAGATAGAGGACCTGGAAATAGAGGGGGAGGAAAAATCTAAAAATTTAGAGGGGTCCGGAAGAAGGGAAAAAAAATGTGTTTCAAGTTTTTGGGGAAAATTTTTTGGGGGATTTACCTAGGGACCCCGATCCGGTTAGCGAAAAAAATGGATAGAGCCCACAGGGCTCTTAAACCAAGGGATCGGTGCGTACCCCGTGTATTTTTGCTGAACCCTGTTTTTCCGATAAGGAACAGCCTAATGAAGGTGGACCCAGGGGATCGCTTCAGTAAAAAGGCGTCGCTTTACAGTTTTTTCCTGATTTGTCGTGGATAACCCTGCAGAAGCGTCGGCATTAAAACCCTTTGCTGGCTTTTGAAGGAAACTCCTTTCCATATCGGTGGGGTTTCCCCTTCACCCGCCCCCAAAAAGGAAGGCGCCTGAGCTTTGCCCCTTTTTGCAGATCTCCCACCCTTCTGCTTGATTAGGTTCTTGTCGCCCAAAAATTTACTTTTTGGGAACTGGGGATCCCCCCCCCGGCCCCTCGACCTGAAGGGCAGAAAGCACAATCAAAGAAGGGGGATTTGCCCCACGAGGCTTGGGGGGGGACCACTGGGGGCGCAACTCACCCTGCCCTTAAATGATGGTGTTCAGGGGATAGTACCTTTTTAAGTTCCTTATTTTTCTTATTTCGCGGTGTTATGATAGCGGAAAGTTTTTAACGTTTCTTATGGTTTGTTATTCCCTTGAACTTGGACATTTGATTTGTAGTTGACGGTTCTTAGCTATGTGTCTCTATTAGGGTTTACTTAATGTGAATTTTTTGCAATTTTTTCTATTCTCGCATTTTTTTTTTAAGTAAAAGGGATTGCTCCCTTCGCTTGGATGGGCTGTGGAATCTGATGCTGTTGGATTTTTTTTGTTTTTTGATTCTCCGTGTTTCTTTCCTTTTTTTTCTTTTTAGGCGGGGGTTCCCTGGGCTTTAGTGCTCGCCTGTTTTTGGGGCCGTTTGACGGGCACCCTGGAGGTGTCTATTTGTAGTAAGTGCTCCCGCTTATTTTGTAATTGGGACTAGTTTTCTTTTTTGGTGCTTTTTGTATTTGCTCACCTCGCCAAGACAAATAGCTTGGTATTTGTTAGAATTTTTTTTGCAGCTTTTATTTTTGTTTGTCTTGTGAACCCTCTTTTTCCTTTTGTTTTTCCCTTTTTTTGTTTTTTGATTGGGGTCTGCAATGGTGCCCAGTGTTCTAGTTCCCCAATGGATTCTAATGTTTAAAAGCTATACTCTATTAATGTTAAGGGCCTAAATTTTCTAATGTGAAGGGGAAAGCCCCTAGTGGAGATCTAAAACCGCAAGCCTGATCTAGTGTTTGTAAAGAGACGCTTTTTTAAATAGGGTGGGCTTTTTTAATTTTTGAAAAATCTGTACCGTCTTTTTGTGGCATCCCAGAAGGAAAAAGGCAGGGGTGGCAATATTAATTTAAAATATTGTCCGTTACTGATACCCAAACTCGTAGCAGTCCGGGGGGCGCTATTTGTATTTGAAGGGCCTTGGGAGGATCCCCTTCTTGTTGTGTAAGTTTGCGCCCTAATGTGGCCAGTTGATTTTTGAGACACGTATTAACTAAGTTGTCCGTTTCCCTGTCGGAAATGGTTTTGGGGGGGGGCTTTATTTTGGTCTTTTCAGTATTTATGAAAAAATCCTGCTAAGAACGTCAGTAAGATTGGGACAAAAAGCACTTCAAGGGCTTTCGACTTTTGTTGTAAATTTGGTTTTTTTGGGATTGGGAGGATGCACACCCGTCAGAAAAGGTTTTTACCTTTTTTTCTAACCCCACCGTCCCCTCGGGTTCGATTAGTCTTTGGAAATTTATTTTGGCTTTAAGAAGGGGAGGCGGCGGATTTGGGCAAAAACTTGGACGGTATGTCCAGTTATGGGGTTTTTCCGGTGGAAAACCCCTCGGCTCGAATTTCATTGGAGGCTTAATGAGCCCTTTCTTAAAAATTCCACATCAGGAGAGCTGGACCCCAAATTTTGAATTTTTTTGAGTTTTAATGGAGGTTCGGTCAACCCCCGGCAATACTTTGGGGGCTTAAAGCTGTTTTCCCAGGCAATGTATAGCGTGGGCATGCCTAAAACGGGACCCACAGAGGCGGGGATGGTGTAGCGTGGAATTCGGGGTTTGGGGGTGGTTTGGGGGAACCCCGGATAAATCCATTTGAGGGGTATTGTGTCCAAGATCCAAAATTTAAAAAGTTGGGGTTTTCAGAGGGAAGAAGGCATTGGCATTTACAAAAAGAAGTATTATGAGAGGGGGAAAAAAAAGCCCAAAACCCTGTTAGCCCGTGTTAAGGGAGATAGGGCACGCATTAGTCCAATGCATTATTAACAAATTGGGGGTGTGCCCACTATGATCCAAAACTATGGGACATTTCCCCTGGGTTTTTCAGGTTATAATATCCCCCAATACTTTAAAATGATGACGATGGTGAGCGTAGAGGGTATTGACAGATTTTTTTGGCTGAATGTGGGTTTCCCCCCCTTACACAGAGGCCCTTGGTCCTTTAAAAAGCGATGGTTCGGGGAAAAATTTTAGATGCTATTAAGAACCTCCCCTCTGGGAAAGCACGGGTCCGATGGGGTTACTTATCTCTTTAAGATTTTTCCAACCCCCGCTACTTCAAATATGATACATTTTATAAATTTCCTTTTTTCAAGGTGCCACGGGTCCCGACTCGATGCTGATCTTTTTCACTTTAATCCCCAAAACCGGGGGGGGGGGGGTCCCCCGGAGTGCGGTTAGCTATAGACCATTTTCATTACTGAACGCAGATTGAAAATTTTTTCAAAAATTTTGGCAAATAGATTTTCTAATTACATGCCCCCAGCTGGGTTTATAAGGTTTAGGGGGGGTTATCCCGTCCCGGGGGGGGGGGAACACCAGAAGGGCCATTTTTTTTGTTTTTTGTGAATAGGGAGAAGGGGTCCATGTCTTTTAAGCCTTGCGCAGAAAAGGCTTTTTATCGTCTTAAACTGGTCCTTTATGTTCCACACTCTGCGGGCCTATGGCAAATTAGGGGTCCCTTTTTTGCCCCCACCCGGGGGCTTCTCTACACCCTCAGTTCCATTAGATTGCCCCACGCTTTATTTCCAAAAAAATTTTTAGTAATGGAATAGACAGGGCTGCCCCCTTCACCACTTTTGTTTGCTTTTGTATTGAAACCTTGGCTGCGGCGGTTCGGTTAGCTCAGTTTATTTTTAAAGGGGGGCCCCCGGGGGAGGAAGCGAATTTAAAATTTCGCTTTACGTGGTGTGTCCTGCTGCGTCACTGATCCTTACGCGTTACTATCTTCATTCCCTTTTAAGTAAATTGGTCACTTCAGGTTATAGATAAAAAGGCGAAACGGAAGCCTTATTATTAACATTCCGAAAACTTGGTTAACACCTTAAGACAAATTTAGTTTGCTGGAAGGAGGATGCATTAAATATTTTGGGGGTTTCTGCTTCAGCTCTCTTCCGTATAAAAAATTAATTTCCGAAATTATTATGGAGATAAAACAAATGTTAACCGATGGAATAAATTTGGGTTTTTTTTTGGGGGATCGAGCTATTAAGATGTCGATCTTCCAAAGTTAATGTTCTTTTTGGAGCTCCCATTCCAATTTTTTTATTAGCAATATTCATTTTTATGGGCTCGCAAGAACATAGGTATCTGAGTGTATTGCTTGCAGGGGGAAACGGGTGGGGTCTCAGTCCTGTGGTTTTTAAAAATTATTGGGCTGACAAAATTAGGGTCATACCAGTTGGGGCACAGCTTTATGCATATACTAGATGGATGGAGCTTGAGAAGCTGTGGTGGCCCTTACTCCGAATTCGTTACTTTGGGGGAACTAAAACTAAAATAGAAAAACCCACTATTTAAATTCCCTGTCCCTAACGAGAGCTATTTGGGGAAATGTATGTGGTTCGGATATGCTCTAAGGGTCCTTTGAAATCCTTTCTGTTCCATCCGCAGTTGGGAGGGGGTAGTGGGTGAAAGATGGGGACCTGGTTTCGAATCAAAATTTTGTTTTGGGTTAGTGGATTCCGTATTTAAAAATAAAAATCTTTTAGATTAAAACTCAGTTTGGTTGCCGTCCTCAGGTCTTTCCCTTTCTTACAGGTTTGGCACATTTGGTTTCGATACTGGGGGGGGGTGAGGTTTTAGACCTTTACCTTTGAGAGATTTGCGAACAGGTTCTTCTTAGGGGTGATTTGGCTTATATCAGATATTGCTCTCCCAAATCAGGAAACGCCCGGGTGCTTATTATGTCTAAATGGGAGAGGTTTTGGGGTTGTCCTGTCACTGGAGGAAGGCAAAGTGTTTGGGTGCAGGTCTAAATCCTCAATATCTATACAGAATAGGGAAAAACCATTTAAGGGTTGATGTATGGTTCACACCCTGCTCTCTAACAGGTTGAAACCATTTTTCCCCGATGTTGTTTGGGGATGTGGGGGGCCGGGGGATGTTTCCTCTGTTTTTTTGGGCTTTCGCAGGATTGTCCCCCTTTTTGGGGACGGTTCAGCGTTGGCTTTTGAGGTCCTTAGGGTTTGGGTTCCTTTTAGCCCCCCAAAATTATATTTGAATTTTCCCTTCCCTTCCCTTTGGGGCGTGACGGGGTTTGACTGTTTATGTTATTGTTTAAAGGCGGCAAAAGCGGATTGCCAAGCACTGGGAAAAAGGTTATCCCCCCTCTAGAGAGTCATTATATTCCCCCTATTAAGGAGGTTAGGGATTTGGAGTACTCACAGCCCTCAAAAAATGATGAGATGGGTCCCTTTTACGCGATTTGGGGGTGGGAGGAATATTGTATCTCCAGGAAACTCTGATGTGACATATTTGATTTATAATCCCCCTTTTGCGGGGCCTATCCCCCTTTTAATAATTGTTTTTTCCTTTGTATTTGTCTTGCTTTAAATTTATGAGTGTGAGCTTATATATTTTGTTTTCTTAAAAAGTGGGGACTTATTGCATTTATTTGTAGGAATGCTGAACTATTTGCTGTGGTTTATGTGTGATGTTTATTATGGGATTTCATTATGTAGTTATATATTTTGTGATGTAATGTTATGTGTTATTACATTGCGCTTAAGTGAAAAAGTAATAAAAATACAGTTAAACAAGAAATTGCAAAATTGGATGTGGATTTGCTATAGAGAGTGTTTGCAGCAAATCTTCCACTTCTGAACAGACCTTTCCTCTAATGTAAAAAGTTGGGTTATATTTACTATTGTTTACTACTATTTACTACTACTACTAATAGCCACTTTATCCTTAATACAAGTCCTCTAAAGAGTGCATAGGTCCAATAAACATGAACTTTTGGAAACTAAAACTACTGCAACAGCAAATAACTAAGAATCATATCCTAATGTTTTTGTACTTTAGTGAATGTACACAAATCCCAATGACTAAATGATTCTATTGACAGAGTGTGATCATTGTATGGATCTTGGGAGAAAAATGAGACAGATCCCTGCCAAAAGCTTGTGACAGATACATAATACAAACCATTTATTTTGCTAAGGATGTTTAGGAAGTACGTGTACTTATATTGAGAAACAACAACTCATGTAAGATGCAGCTGATCAGTTCATTATTTCAAATAAACTGCAGCACAAGGCTATTCTGGCCTTGAACCTTTGACTGCTTAAAGGGGATGTCCACTACATTTAAAAACTAAAGTATAAAAAGGTACTGCTGCACACATTAAAAAACAAAAAACCATACTCACCTTCCTCCTCACTCCTGATTCAGTGGTCTTCTGCGGAAATGGGATGTCACTGCTGCAGCCGTCACATGTCACTACCTTTCATCACCGTTCAGAAGTGAACAGCTCCAAACAGTGATGTGAGACAATAGCAAATGACTTCTGCAGCCATTAGTGGGTTTTTTTTTTTTTTTTTTTTTTAAGTGGTAAGCCCCTTTGGGTGGGCCAGAAAGAAAACAGAGGGGAGTATGGGTTTGTGTGTTTTTTTTATTTTAGGCAGCAATACTTTATTTTATAATAAAGTGGACAACCCCATTAAAGGGTTTGGCCCACAATGGATATTACTTAGCCATCCGCAGGAAAGGTGATAAATGCTGATATGAGGACCCACCATTGACCCTCACAATTCCCTTAAGAGGGGCCTAAGACCTACTTTCTTCACGCAATCTGCAGAGATGGGTGGTGGTTATGCCAGCGCCCTGACACTCCATTCAACATCTGTGTTGTTGATGGAGACACCCATGCACTTTAACCTGTTGTTTCCATGAGCCTCATGGACACTGAATAGAGTTTTGGACCTTAGAACGTTGTTCCAGCTTTGGTTTTGGGGGCCCCATGGTTTGGGGCTTAAAACAGGAGAACATTTATCAATTTTCTTGTGAATCTTTGGGGCATTTCATAAACTTACTTTTTTGTATAGTTTTTCAAGTGCTCGTAAATAACACCATGAATTTCAAGCATTTTTGTAACCTTTTTTGACATCTTATCTCAATTGTTAAACCTATATTGAGAAAAGATCAGGAAAAAGATAAACATGCTTTGCTATGAAAAAAAATAAAATAGCCATTGACACCAAAATCACCACAAACTAAAAAAGTTGAATTTTTTATATGTACTATAGAATTAAAGGGATGTTCCCCCTCTGGCTTTTTTCACAGGCCAGCTTACACAGCCCCTTAGGCTCCGACTTCCAAATTTTAAAACTTTGGGGGGGGTTTTTATTGTATGCTTCCAATTTTTTTCATTATTTCTACCACAGTTTTATTTCTTCACATCAAGCTGCTTACCTACTGCAGCCTTCCCAGCCTGGTGCAGGGCTACAATTTTGTTTCTGGTGTCCTTCGACAGCAATTTGGTCTTCACCATAGTGGAGTTTGGAGTGTGACTGTTTGAGGTTGTGGACAGGTGTCTTTTATACTAAGTTCAAATAGTAATGAGTGGAGGATGGAGGAACCTCTGAAAGAAGAAGTTAGAGGTTTGTGAAAGCAAGAAATGTTGCTTTTTTGTAAGTGAACAAATACTTATTTTCCTTCCACCACAATTTGGCAATAAACTCTTTCTAAATCAGACAATGTGCTTTTCTGGATTTGTTTTCTCATTTTGTCTCTCATAGTTGAGGTCTACCTATGATGTCAATTACAGGCCTCTCTCATCTATTTAAGTGGGAGAACTTGCACAATTGGAGGCTGACTAAATACTTTTTTTTCCCCACTGTAGTGCTCTGAAAAAATTAAATGGGCACTTTGGTTGCTTTGGGCAACAAAGAAAGTTTTAGAACAAGAAGAGTTTTCATACATATCCCCATAGTAATTATCTTAATACACACTGAAAAAAAATCCTATTATATTAAAATATTTTGACATATGACCTCTTTACAATAAGAATTATCAACATAAAATACACAAAAAAAGAAAATCATAATGTTTGTGTCCACCTTCACTTTTTTAATCCCAGATTCATCCTAATCTATTGATGCTGGTCTATTCATATTCATGTCTATAAAAAAAAAATAAAGTATTAATAAAAAGTAAATTATTATATACATCTGGGGTGATCACCCAATATGCTTAAAGGGGTGTTCCCCCAAAGCAAAATCTAGTGGCACACTTGGCTCTCAGCCAGCTGAACGTGCATGAGAATGAGGAGGACAGTGCTTGTGGCCGTACTCTCATTCATTTCTTTTTTTCAGCAAAGAATGTTTATTCCGTTTCATCAATAATACAAAACTGTATACAACATTGTAGAAACAAAGGTGGCGGAAGAGGAAGTTAACATAACAAATGCCATTTTATAAAGTATCACAAGAGAGACAACAATAATAAGATTATTGATAATGTTCCAGATATAACATCAACAGTATATACTAATCACGTCTAATAATGGTGGGGCAGAAATATTATTCTGAGGGAGTCATACTGTATCTTGACTGTCCGTTACTCTTATTCCTTATTATTCAACAGTCTCAATTTATACTTCCTAATGAAAATAGGTGGACGTTGTCCAAGGGAGCCATTTGTTCCTAATTTTAGCTGACATATGTGGCGGTAATACCAAACTAGTCTTGCAGTAATATTGCTTAATGATTCTATTAATAAATTCTTTAATATCTGGTAATTGAGGGGTTTTCCAGCACTAGGCAATAGCGGTTCTAGTGGCAATTAAAGCGTGGGAAAGGGGTGAGTTATCTCATCAAATGGGAGATCCAAGATAGCTAAATCTGGTGTTAGGATAAGTTTTCAATGGAAAAGTCTAAATAAAAGTGTCTCTAATTCTTTCCATAAAGGTTGAACTAATGGGCAATTCCACCACATATGAACTAAGGAACCTTTAAGACCATATCCAGGAGCAAAGTGCGCCACCTGGGCTGGGGTTAGGTACCATCGAAGGTGAATCTTCCTGGAAAGTTCCACGTGATTAGCACACCTAGAGTATTTAGAAGTCACATTGGCTGTATGAAGCCAATTCTCTGTCGTGTGTATATGTGCTAATTCAGTTTACCACTTCAAGGCATAATCTGGTTTAGCTACAAGACCCCCTCTCATTCATTTCTATGGAGTTCCGAAAATAATGTGTGCGCACTTGGCTTTATTCGGGAGTTCCCATAGAAGTGAATCAGGAGGAAGACCGCGAGCGCCACCTTACTCATTCTCATGCATGGTCGGCTAGCAGCCAGTTGAGAGCTGAACGTGCTACTAGACTTTACGTTAGGGTGCATCAGAAAATTCTTCTGGTTTACATCTTGGGCTGCCACACTTCCCACTGTCTCTCACATGTTGTGTGCCATTATGCTGATTTTTTTTTTTTTAACTGTATACTGTTCTATAGAGTATGGAGTAATCTATTATGTATATTACTATTGTATATTTTTAATTTTGGTGTTGTATACCGAACTGAGAGAACAAAAGGATATCCAAGGATCCTCTGTCAGGTTATAGGAGCTTGATGGATCCACTAAGTGTTCACTATTTATGTCTAAGCTGAGAAATGTTCTTAGAATACACACTATACCCTTATAACATATCCCTGAGGAAGTCACGCTGCTTGGTGATACATAAATGGCACCTTGCGTTTACAGAATACAGGTTCTATTGCTACCGATACATACATATATACTTTTTTCATTGTTTTTTTGCCTCCTTTATTCACAATTTTGGTATACTATTTACTCATGTGTTTCCCCTTAAGCATGTGTGGTGTATACTGATCTCCCTTATGTGGTTTTATATAAATTTTCTTCATAGGAGGCCATGTACTATCTGTTTATTCTCTATTACTGTTAAGCATGGGTTCCTATTGCACAGTGTATTTTACATTTGTGGTGCTGTTTACTGACCATCTCTGCTTATCTCTGAAGGGGTCCTGCACTTATGTGTAGAGTCGGTTTTTGGCTATTTAATTTTATCCCCCCCAATTTTTTTTTTATTATTATTTTCTGGATTTAAGGTGTGCACCCTCCATATGTACTTGTCTTGGTTTTACCGTTACTGTTGCTTAGCCTAAACAATAATGTGACCTGAATATTACTTTAAAAAGCTATTCTGCCCGTTTGCAATTTGTCTTACTATGCCAGCTCATAATAATCCATAAGCCTCTAAGTGAAAATGAAAGGTGCAATAGTAGATGGATCCATTTTCTTTGACAAGGATCTACAAGACTATTCCTTTCAAAAGCTTATAGTTTTGTAGACTGATAAAAATTATTTTGTCTATGCATGTCTAGATTCATTATACTTTCAGAAACACATCAATACATAGTAACTTCATCTTTCAGTGCATAGTTTCTATGAGAACTCTAGATATAAAAAGTTTCACAGTATTTGAGCCAAATTGGAAGACTATACTCAATACAATAACGATTCTTTAGCTAAAATGATTTCTTCACTATTCTACTTCAAGTAGTATAAGAGGAATTGTAATTCAAAAATAAGTTTATAATTTGGACTGACTGACTTTCAATATATTTATCCTACCAGATTATGGTAGCAGATGTTCAGAGAACCCTTACTAGAACATTTACAGTGGGATAATTAGGTGAGACGCTTGCCAAGATAGAGAGCGGAGAGCAATATTGTAAAGATAAGGGATATGCTGAGATCACAAAACAATTTAGAAAATTACTTACAACTTTTCAGATAACTTAATTGCCCCTTTAATACAAGTCCCTTTACTGTTTTTCTTGAGCACATTACTGGCCTCTGCGGTGGAGATTAATCTTTTTACAGCTCAGCATTGAAGGATCCACATATCACTAATATGCACTGTTCTGTTTTACTTTAAATTAACACATTGTAGGAGAAGTGAGGATTCTTGTGCTGCCAATACCCCTTTAAAAATGGAGATCTGCAATTTTAGACATTAAGTTTAAAAGGAATGCTTTATTAGAAAGTGTTATTTTTATTTAATAAGGAGCGTGTGTAATTTTATGTGACTATTCAAATAAAAAAAATTGAAATAATCAAGTTTTGACATTGGCCACTGGCACTTTTCAGTTTCCTATAGCTCATTTTTTACTGTGTAGGTAGGCTGTGAAATATCACTAACATTACTGGTGCAGTCTGAAGGTTTTCCAGCTACAATGAACTTATTCACCCAAAAGGTGGTAAATGGTAAATTGGTGGGGGTTAACTGCTAAGACCCACAATCCCTATCTCTCCCAACTGCACAACCACTGTAAGAAGTTTGCATGGACTGGTGGTTGAGCAAGTGTACTACTCATCCATTCACACTTTATGAGAGATAGGGATCAGCCAAGTTATTATATAAGAAGCTGGCAACCTGCAGTCCACCACTATAAGGAAGCCTAAGAGCTTACTGAATTCCGTTACATTTTGGATTTAGCAATAAAAAAAGTATGCAGTACGTTCTTGTGTGGCCCCTTGTGACAGTGGTAGGCAGCCAGAATGTTATATTTTAAATTTAGGTTTATACAGGTGATTTAAAGATCTGTGTGAGAAAAACAAAGCTCCAACCACTATGAGGACAAAGCCTCTCAAGTACCCTACATCCTACCAATGTTTTAAGACTGTTGTTAGCAGCTACATCCTCTTGTAGACCAATAGTAGGCAAGACAAGATATGTATTAATCATACTTTTTCTGTATTCTAAGCACAATAAAACAGCACATCCACTCCTGTATGATCATAAATGTACAAGTTAAAAAGGGTTTTACCATGAAGGCATTTCATGTCATGCTTGTTCTCACTTCAGCTTTCTGTGTCTTCAAAAGTGGGCATGTATAATTTGTTTGAACTGCATAGCATGTGACACGCTTGATATCACCATGCCTTTCCCCACAGTGTGCTCACTCCTGAGTCTCTAGTCAAACAAAGGTCTGTTTATATAAAGTAAAGTAACCTAAAATACTAGAACTATGTGTAACTACAATGTAGCTGAGTCGTTTTACCTTTCAGCATAAGGGTCCTAGGTTCAAATCCCTGCAGGAACTAAACCTGTGTTTTTTTTTCTCAATGCACATACCTGATTGGGGTTTCTTGTTTTGGATGGGGATTGAAAAAAACCCATTAGATACACCAAAACAAAAGCAGCATGATGATAACTTATCTGCACTGTGTGACTAATTACTAAGGAGTGTAGAGGACGAGAGTAGAAGGACAGCACCTGTGGTTGAGCAAGTGCTCAGAAGTGAGTGTGTGTGACTACTAAACAGGGAATTGTCTGACAGTAGCTGTCTGAGAGGAGAGGTGTTATGTCAGAGCATAAGCGGCCAGGGCTGATGCGCTCTCATCACTAGTCAGATCGCCTAGAGACAAACTGTACGCTATGGATCACTAATGTAGCAGCTAAAACAAAAATGGTACAGAATTTTTAATGATGATGATTGGCAAAAATGTTCATTATTTAATTTGCAAGCTTCTCATCAATTTTACTTGAAGGGGGGGAAAACCCATTTAAGTCTATACTTTTGCCATACTTAATTGAAAGCTTTAAAAAAAAAATTCTGTATGAGCACTGTTTAGATGCGACATGAACTACAAACAAAACAAATCCTCTGTGCACCAACGTGACAACATCACAGCCAAGTGGGGACAAAGAAGGCTTAGTTGGACTGTTCATTCCCCTGAATGAAAAAAAAAAAAAAAGAGACTTACGGATGAGAAGAAAGAAAAGAAAAAGGAAGCCCATGATTTTTGGGGACACAGAGCTTCTAACACTGCATCTTTTGGAAACAATATGATTAGATAGTAGAAATCCATGTGAAACAGTGTGTTATTCGCAATAGAAATAAGATTGTCAGAAGATCCTTCCTAAATCTGTGACAACCCGTCTGTGACCAACTGAAATTGCCCAGGATTCTGGAATACAGGTTAAATGGATGTTCCCATTTTGTACTTTGATGGCATATCGATATGCCGCAATGGACACTGAGAATAGCAACTTTTGGCCTGTCACGAAGACAGGCAGAGAGAGACGTAAAGCAAGAGGCTTGTGAGGTGTGTACAGTCAAGTAGGGTAGATGTAGTTTGGGCACCAAGAATCAACTTCCCTGGTGGGCCCCAGGTACTCCAATCTGATACTGCCTGCACCTATCATGGTATATCATATCGATATGCCATCAAGGTGGAAGACGCCGAACACCACTTTAACCTCTATTTTAATGATAGTGCTATTTCTCTGCCTAATCTTCTAACGGCCATTTCAAGTTTGCCAAGGAATCAAGAGTCTTGAGCCCCTTCTCGCTTTCCAAGACACACAACTTTTTAATTTCTTAGCCTAAAAGCTTTATTTGTGTGGGAAAAGATGTACTTTTTAATATTGCCATAGTTCACAGTTCGGTATAAATGATGTTGTATCTGTAATCTGAAGGATCTATTGACTCCAATGATAACAAATGTGTAAAGTTTTGTTATGTTCTAGTACTTTTAAACAAAAAAAAAACAAACCAAAACACTCTTTTTTAATTTACATTGGTGCCATTTTCTGCAACCAATAACTATTTGGCTTTCCCATCTACGGACCTAAATAAGGGCTTGTTTTTTAAGGGCTGAAACGTAGGTTTTTTTTGTACCATTTTGGAATACATACTTTTTGATAACTTTTAATTCCAATTTTTTTGATAACTGAAATGGGAACTTTTCTCTTTCACAGTGTTCATCTTAAGGTATAGCCGATGTTACATCTTAATAGATCGGACTTTTATGGTTGCGGTGATACCAGTCATGTGTACTTTTATTTTATTTTTTTTTTAGAATTGCGAAATAGCAAAAAGCGGTGTTTTGAACTTTTACACGGGTAATTATAGTCCCCCTTGGAATCGCTGAAAAATAAGTGTCATATCAATTCTTGAAGTGTGTTTTAGGCGTGTTTTTAAGCGCGGTTTTTGGATCATTTTTTCGGCGTGGTTTTTAACCTGGCTATTAATTTTAATGGGTGAAAACCTCGTCCAAAACCTTGTCGAGAAACGCCTCTAACACCTCTTCTGAAGATGCGTGTTTTAGGCAAGGTTTTGATACTCTTTTGGGAGCGGAAACGCTCCGAAAACCGCTTTGAAAACCACGTACCTTAAGCGTCTGACTGCCATGGCAACTGCTGGGGGGTGGGGTTTACAATGGAGCAGAAAAATGGTGCGCTTATTTCCTTATTCATTTACATACATATGGCGTCTAAGGGGTTAAACAGCTGGGATATAAGCAGTAATTAGCAGCAAGCACCTGCCCACTTCATATTCCCTTACCAACACTATGATGTACTTGAAGTCTAGTGTCAGTAACAGGTTAATCCCTTCCCACCACAGCCTATTTTTTTTTTGTCATTTTTCCCTTCCCGCCTTCCCAGAGGCATAGCTTTTTCATTTTTCCACCTATATAGACATATGAGGGTTTTATCTTGCGGGATAAGATGTACTTTCTGATGGTATAACCAAAAGTCAGGATAAACACCAATGTGAATTATGCAAAGATTTTTACTATATGAGATCTTCATGTATCAAAACATCAACAGACTTTCCTGTAGCCACATTGCAAAGGCTTTATATTTAACAAAGAGCCCAATACCGTATATCAGAGATAACGCCGACCCTAGACGCAGTCCCTTGGAACGAAAACACTTCTGATTTCCCTCGGGTGGGTACAATGGCAAACTCACGGTATGCTGCTCAGTGTAGGGGATGCTTCTCAGCAGAGCCGCTAGTTCTCCTCCTGGATCCTCCGATCTCTTCAGGAACTACACTCACACTCGCACTCTCAGGTAACAGGAATGGTAGGCTCTGCGCCCTGCCGCGACGTTTCGGGGACCTCCCCCTTTGTCAAGCTTGACAAAGGGGGAGGTCCCCGAAACGTCGCGCAGGCGCAGAGCCTACCATTCCTGTTACCTGAGAGTGCGAGTGTGAGTGTAGTTCCTGAAGAAATCGGAGGATCCAGGAGGAGAACTAGCGGCTCTGCTGAGAAGCATCCCCTACACTGAGCAGCATACCGTGAGTTTGCCACTGTACCCACCCGAAGGAAATCAGAAGTGTTTTCGTTCCAAGGGACTGCGTCTAGGGTCGCGTTATCTCTGATATACGGTATGGGCTCTTTGTTAAATATAAAGCCTTTGCAATGTGGCTACAGGAAAGTCTGTTGATGTTTTGATACATGAAGATCTCATATAGTAAAAATCTTTGCATAATTCACATTGGTGTTTATCCTGACTTTTGGTTATACTGATACATTGCGGGCTGGACATCCCGCTCAGGATAATAGCGTCTAATTAGATGTTATATAGTAGCTGGAACAATACACTAGCAGTACTTTCTGATGGTGTCATTCACTGTACTATAGAATATAGAGGGTGAAAAGGCAAAACAAACTCTACAAGCCGTTCGTTCGGTGCTCTCCTTAAGGAGAGATCTTCCCTTCCTGAGCTACTCGATGCCTCCCACACAGCCAGCCAGTATCGCTCTGCTCTGCACTAAAGAGGGACAAAAATCCCAAAACAGCGTTGTCTGCAGATGAGAGATACTGGTCTGGCTAAAATCCTTTTTGCTCTCTCAAGACTCGGTGGGTCAAAAGCAAATTGAGGATTTGTTACATCCAACAGAGGGCGCTGTGGCCGTCTCAGCCCCTTTTCCATAATGCCTTGTGATGTGAATATTTTGAAAAATTTGCCATTTCCAAATTTCAAAAATATCTGCATGTAACACAGTACATGCACAAAATATTTTACAACTAGCATCTATCAAATGTCTAAAAAGACTTTATTTGGGAAACTACACCCCCTAAAGGAATATATTTAGGGGTGTAGTGAGTATATTAAAGCCACAGGTGTTTCACAGATTCTTTAGCGTTTGGTTATGAAAATAGAAAATAATTTTTTTTTCCAACAACATGCAGTTTTAGCTGAAAATATTCAATTTTCACAAGTATTCCTGGGAAAATAAACACCCCAAAATGTGTTACACATTTTTTTCCAAGTTCAGCAATACTCTATATGTGGGTGGAAATCGCAGTTTGAACGCATGGCAGGGCATACAAAGGCGGGAGCGCTATTTGCCGATTGGAACACAGATTTGGTGGGTGCCATGTCGCATTTGCAAAGCTCCCAAAGTACCAGAACAGGTGAAACTTTTCAGGATTCACCCCATCTTGGATTCAACACCCTTCATAGAACTCATGTAGGTTTGTATGGTGCTTTTTGGGCCCAGAGCCGTCTCACAGTTTTTGTTAGCATTAAGCCGTGAAAATGGGGAAAAAAAAATAAAATAAATGGGTACATGACGTTTTGATCACCAGTAGTGTTGAGCGATTTTTATCGACAAAGTTGAAATCGGCAAGGTTTTTATGGTGATCGAAATTTCCAGATCATGCGATAATTAAGGTTAAAATCGGAGCATCATCTATTAAGATCGCGCCTTTTTCGGCGCTTCCTGTAATTTTGGCGGCCAGCAAATCAGATTACAGAATAGAGCAGGGTGAGATGTGTGTGCGACGTCATGACTGGGATGTGTATGGTTGCGATTGGCTGGAAAAATCACATGACCTTCGTTTTACATAGAACAGCGTTCCTTGTTTCAGCCTCATGTCTCTCAGCGTCTCATAGGGTATAGGACATGCGCTCTGCCTGTGGCCAAACAGCTCAGTGAAATTAGTCTATTTCTGCACAGAGAAACCTCTACTATTAGCTGTGATCATTCCAATTTAGTTATATTAGAGATTTGAACATTTTATGTAGTTAGCTAGAGAATTTTAAAGCAGCATCTACCACTGTAAATTCACGGCGGGGGGAGCAGAGGGGGGCCCCGCGGGCGAACACAGACAAGCTCTATCTATAAAGAACACTGGATAAAGTTCACCAAGACTTAGTGTAGACATTGTAGTGGAATATCTTTATTTTTAACAGTTTGCTATTGAAATATTTCCTGGATATTGGGCAGCCTGAACTTATATTGGATACACATCATTTCTAGTAACTGCAGGTCTCTTTGTTAGGTGCAAAACTCCACTTTTATTATCAGTATACATTTCAGATATGTTTCATTTTAATTTTACCCATTACACCTGTGACTGTTGATATATCCACCTTGCAGTTAAATTACAATCCAGCAATCTTGTAGTCAGCACAGGTTGTTTGTTGCCAAAAATACCGTGCATCATACGAAAACATAACAGATACATGTTTTTTGACTTTGCGCACCCAGCATTGTTCATTGACGCAGCATCTACGTAAATCTTATAAGCAATTCTATAGTCACCACAGTGAATTGAAAGGTGCAAAAAATACCGTGTATTATACGAAAACATAACAGATACGTGTTTTTTTTGACTTTTGCGCACCCAGCTTTGTTCATTGACGCAGCATCCACGTAAATAATAAAACAGCAATTCTATAGTCACCACAGGTGAATTGAAAGGTGCAAAAAATAACGTGTATTATACGAAAACATAACAGATACGTGTTTTTTTGACTTTTGCGCACCCAGCTTTATTCATTGACGCAGCATCAACGTAAAACTTAAAACAGCAATACTATATTCACCACATGTGAATTGAAAGGTTCTGTGACTTTTATAAACTAAGAGAGTTGCCTAAGATGAATCACGTATCCATTATACTGTTGTGGATGGTAATTTCAGCTTCTCCAGCCTTGTTTGGGTGTAATAATGAAGGTGTTGTTGCTCTCCCATAGACTTTAATGGTAATCGTCATAATCGATGCTCACTATCGAAAAACCTTATCGATAGCGGCCGACTATCGACTATCGCTCGATCTCGATAGCTAACGCAATCGCTCAACACTAATCACCAGTATAAATGGCATATTAGTTTTACTGTGTGTCGATATGATTACAGTGATACCCAATTTATATGTTGCAGCACTTTTTATTGTGTAATGCAATATTTATGTATCACTATCTTCTAATAGCTATAACTTTTTATTCTGTATACAGAGCCGAGTAAAGATTTATTTTAGGAACGTCATATGTCAGAAAGGGGTCACTATGTTTAAATACAGCATCCCGGACAGCCAGCTTCTTTAGCAATGCCCTTTTGTGGCTTACCATCCTTGTGGAGGGAATCAATGACTATCTTCTGGACAACTGTCAAGTCGGTCTTCGTACCACACAAATCAGCTGCTCAATGGTAATAAGTGTCTTATTCAGACATTCGTCATAGAAATTTCACTTTACTATTTCAAGTGCAAACAATTTTCTTTCTTCACATAAACAATGTATTGATAGCCTGTAATATTTCATTTTTGTTATAGAAACATAGTCTTGTGGTCGTGTCAAATGTATCTTTCTGTGATACCGCATTAGTCCATTAATTAGACCATGATATAAACGAGCTGAGTATCTTAAAGATGTAATATCTAAACAAAGTCAGTTTTCCCCAGGAATGTGTAGCCAACTGAGGGACCATTTAAAAGCCTTTGGAAACAATATTGACCTCTTTCACATTATCCTAACTTTCTGATATACTGAATTTCATTGGCTGAGTGCCATATTTATCCACATTCAAAGAAATAAACACTTGAGATATATCGCTCTGCGTGTAATGAGTCTATACAATATATGGGTTTCTCTATCTGACTTGAATTACAGACATAAATTAACATTCTAATTTTTTGAGATGTAGTAGTTTATATTCTAGCTTTATGCTTGCCAAAAAATTAGTGTTTTGGTGACTCCTCAAATTATCTGGATTATATCAATTAGACTTACACTTCAATAGCCTCTTTATACCTACTTTTGGAGGAAATTTGGATTAGAGAAGTTGGAACTTTACTTGAATGATTCTTTGTTTTCCCTGATATAACAGTATAAGCACTCATCTCACGCCTTTAACCCCTTAAGGACCCAGCCTGTTTTGACCTTCCTGACACAGCCCTATTTTTGAAATCTGACATGTGTCAATTTATGTGAGAATAACTTTTTGACACTTTTACCTATCCATGTGATTCAGAGATTGTTTTCTCGTGACACATTGTGCTTTAAGTTAATAAGAAATTTTTATTCATACAATTCTTGTTTGTTTGTGAAAAATATCAAAATTTCATGAAATTTGAAAAAATTTGCGATTTTGAAAGTTGCAAAATTTCTGCGTGCAAGACAGATAATTATTCACCACAAACTAGCATGTACCATATGTCCACTATAGGTTGGCATCATTTTTTAAATGTCTTTTTTTTTTTTTTTACGACATTAGAGGGCTTAGAAATTTAGGTTAAAATTTTTCTCACATTTTCAAAAAAAATTTTTGCAAATAAAAATTTTTTTTAGGGGATCCCTCCCAGTTCTGTTCCTTTGGCTTGGGGGGCCCCTTTTGGCCTGTTAGTTTCCCCCCCAATAATGATGCCACCCTAAAAAACTAGCCCCCCCTTAAAAACGAAATTTACAACACATTTGGGAAGTTTGAAAACCCCTTCCCAAAAAATTTTCACAGAAATTAAAAGAAAAGGGGTTAAAGGTTGGAAATTTTAAAAATTTTAACACTTTTTTTTGCATTTTTTTCAATACCCCTCCCCGGGCCATTTTAAATTGGGGGTTAACACCATGTAGAAAAGGGGGGTTGGGAAACCCCCTTTTTTGCCTTCCCAAAAACGGGCCCTAAATTTCTTCTTTGCAAAATTCCAAAAGGGGTGTTGCAACGGCTAAAATTTGGTACCCAAGGGGCCCAAAAGATTTGGCCAAAAAAATTTTCCCCACACCATGACACCCCCAAACCCACCACCTGAACCGTTGATACAACCGGGATGGTTTCCATGCTTTCATGTTGTTGACTGCCAAATTCTGACCCTACCATCCAATGTCGCGAAAAGAAATCGAGCCCTCATCAGACCGGGCAAAAAATTTTTTTTCCCAATTCTTCTACTGCCCCAAATTTCGATAAACTTGGGGCCAAATTTGGGAGCCTCATTTTCCGTTTTTTACCTGAAAAGGGGGGGGGCCCCACCCCTTTGGGGTCTTCGCTCTGTAGCCTTTTTCTGCCTTCAAATTTTCGGCCGTACGAGCGTTCAAAGGATGCCTCTTCCCCCTTACCTGGTTAGAACGGGGTGGTCTTTTGATCACTTTTTCCCTTTCTACAGTTTCGAACCAGTCTGCCCTTCTCCTTTACCTCTGGCAACAACAAGGCATTTCCGCCCAAAAGGAAAACCCCGGGCTTCCCCTATTTTTTTCTTTTTTTTTTTTTGGGAAAACCAAATTCCCTCTGTAAACCCTAGAGTTTGGTTTTTGCGTAAAAAATCCCCCAAGAGATCACAGTTTCTGAAATAACTCAGGACCACCCTTCTGGCACCAACAACCAACCATTTTTCCCAAAGGGCACTCAAATCACCTTTTCCCTTTCCCCCTACTGATCCCGGGTTTTGAACTGCGGGGAATTGCCCCTTCCCTTTTTCTACATCCCAAAAATAAACCTGGGGGTTTTCCCCGGGCCATGTAAATTGGGCTGTTTTAAAATTTTAAGGGTTTTTAACCCGACATTTGGGCCCGGGGGTTTACCAAACAAAAAAAGTGGGCCGGGTTGAGGGGTTAATTTTCCATTATTCACGGGAATACGGAAAAAATTTGGACTGGGTAAAATGCAACTTTTTTATAAATTTCCCCCCATTGTTTTCCCTTTTTTAAGAGAATCCCAAATGGGCCCCAAAGGAAATTATTTGGGCTCACCCTTTTAAGCCCCAGAATAGGGGGAGAAAACCCTACTAAAAAATTCCGGGGGTCCCTTTTCCCATACGTTTTTAAATTTGAGGCCCCAAATTTCAGGTTTGGGGGAAAACCCAAATTGGTGTTTAAAACTTAAAAAAACCACCCCAAAAAGAGACCCCCATATAGGAAACTAAACAAAACCCCTTTTAAATGAATATTCCACCGGTGAAAATTTAAATTATATAGCCCCACGGGTGATTCACAAATTTTTTTTTACCCTAACCTTTTTAAAATTTTAAAAAAATTTTTTTTTTCCAAAATCTAATTTTATTTTAAAAAAATGTTTCATATATAAAAAGGTAATCCTGGAAAAAAAAACCCTAAAATTTTTGGTAAAGCAATTTTTTCCCTTTTTTCGGCCCAAACCCTCCATGTGGATGTAAACTGTTTTTTGGGGGGATGGGAAAGGGGGGAAGGGGGGAGGGGGGCGCTTTTTTTGGCTTTTGGAACGCAAAATTTTGGGGTGGGGCCATGTCGCTTTTTTGCAAACCCCCCCAAAGTACAGAAAAAAGGGGGAAACCTTCCAGAAGTCCCCCCCTTTTTTTGGATTCAACACCCATCAAAATTCTCACCCTGGGGTTTTATTTTGTGCATTTTGGAGGGCACAAGTGTTCCTTGGTTTTTTTTTTAGCTTTGGGGCCAATGGAAATGGGGGGAAAAAACGCAGTTGGGTTCTTTTGGTTTTTTTGATTTTAAATTTTTAAAAGCTTTTCGCCGTGAAAATGTAAAATAACGGATAACTTTACTAGGGGGGTTTGGGTCCCAATTACAATGATTTTAAGATTTTTATATATTTTTTTTTCTTTTTAATTTACTTTTACACGGTGGGAAAATACGTCTATAAAAAAATTGCGTTTTTATGTTGTCCAATTTTCTACACCCCATAGTTTTTTTTAATTTTCCCGGGGTGCAGAGTTTTTGTATGGCAGGTTTTTTGAAGTTTTATTGGTACCCAATTATGGGGTGAAAATTATGCATGTTCACTTTTTTTTTAAAGGGGTTTTTTCTGAGAATGTTTGGGAACAAAAATCCCAAGCAATTTTTTGGTAGGTTGTTTTTATTTTTTTTTTTAGGGGGTTCACGTAGTTAAAAAAAGGGGGACATGGTACCCTTTAAACTCAGCGGGCAAAAACAATTACCCCAAACCCCCAATTTGAAAAATTTTTTTTATTTTTATTTGCTTTTAACAATAAAAAAAAAAATTTTATTTAAAACCAGGAAAATACGTTTTTTTGCATCGCCATATCTGAGACCTTAATTTTTTTAAATTTTTCTGTTTTGGAGCTGTGTAGGGACTTTTTTTTTGGGGGATGGGGTTTATTTTTTTTTAATTAGTATAAATTTTGGGGGGGACAAGGCTTTTTTTTCCCGCTTTTAAATCCTTTTTTTTAGGGGGGCCAGGGGAAGAAATATACGAAACCCCCCTATAGTGTTTTTTTATTTTTTTTTTTTTAACAGGGCCCTCACCCGTGCAGTATCCCGTGAAAATTTAGCTTTCCCTCTTTGGGTCGCTACAATTAGGGGCATACCCTTTTTAAAATTTTTTTTTATGTTGAACCAATTTTAAAAAAAAAAAAAAAAAGTTTTTTTTTAGTGTGAAAAAACCAAATTTTTTATTGCACCGCTATCTTCTAAGTTTATAAAATTTTTTTTTTTTTCCTTTAAAACAATTTTTTAAAGGATTTGGGTTTTTTGGGGGATGAACTAAACGTTTTTTAATTGGTACAAAATTTGCCTTTTTCTAAAGGATTTTTGAATCGCTTTTTTAAAATTTCCATTTTATGTTCGCGGGAGGGAAAAATAATCTTTTTTTCCCTGTTTTGGGATTTTTTTAGGGTTTGCTCTTCCAAATAAACAGAAGTAAAAATTGCTTTGCAAATGTTTTGGAAACGGGCCCAAAATTGGTTTGATTTAAAATTACCAAAAAAAAAATTTACTAAACTTTGTTTTTTTAAACCGGGCATTTTTTTTTTCTCCTGTACCTTCTTAAATATAAATTGATTTCATTTGAAAGTTTAGAAATGCAACCAAATTTAAAAAAACCCCTTTTTTTTTTAAATATCTCCGGCAGATGAAAAAAAGGCCCCCCACGGGCGGGAAAACCCATTCAAAATTAGAATTTAAATGAATAATAAAAAGGCTAAATTTTTTAATTATTTTCGTTCTTTTACTAAAGGGAAAGACCAAACCCCGTTAGCCGGGGCCCGTATAGCAATTTGTTGGAAGAAAATCCACAAAAAAAAGGGGGAAAAGGGAAAACCCAAAAAATTTGTCAAGTATAACCATTTTCCCTGTTTCCAAAGCTTTTTTTAAATGAAAGGTTTTTAAATAAGGAAAGGAAGTCGACCCCCTTTCCACCCTTAAATTGCGGGGTTTCGGGCCCTAGACAGGCTTTTCCCAAAACTTTTCCCCCCAGCTTTTGGGGAAACTAAAACCCCCCATCTTTAATTTATATAATCGATAACATGGGGAAAAGATAGGAGTTGTATTTTCTAAAACAACGGAGGGCCCGAAGTTTGAGGAGGGCCTCCCCCTATGTTTAATACGGGGTTTTAAAATTAAAGAGGGACTGGGAAACATCTCTTTTCTAAAAAGGTTTAAACTGTAGATCTGGGCCCCGGGAAAAAACCTGAAAAAAATAGGGGCAACACAAAAAGAATATTTTATTCCCCGATTCCGGGATTTCTTAAAAGTAACTTTTTCTCACAAACTGAACATAGGATTAAAAGTAAGCGATGGCCCTACTGCAAGAGCAGCATGGGGAAAGGGTGCACCTGTGTTTAGTTTTGAGAGCAAAAGAAAAAATTTCAGAGGGTGGGAGGAAAAAGACAAAAATACTTTGGGGGCGCTAAGCAGGGGTTTTACAAACACTTTTTTTAAAACCCCTTTTCCCGGGGGGTCTAATAATAGGGGATTTTTTTTTTTTTTTCCTCTTTTCCCTTTCCCCCAAAAAGCCAAACTTTAAAATTTACATCAATAAGACAAATGAGTGCTTTTATTTTGAAAGGACAAGACGTTTTTTTCTAAGGTGTTTTTTTGACTAAAAAAAGGCAAAATTTTACGGGGAAAATGGCTGAAATGTGAAAAAACCCAAAACTTTGCCATTTTTTGGGGAGGTTTTTTTTTAGGGGCCGTTTAAAATTTTCTTTGGTATAATTTTTGGTGTTACATTTTTTTAATGCGGGTTTTTATATGTTTCCCCCCAACCCAAAAAATATTTAGGGTTTTTTCCTCTATTTTAAAGTAGTGAAAGGGGTTTCTGTCCCCACAGGGGAAATTTTAAAAATGCATTTTTAAAATGAATTTTAAACGGCCTTTATTATTTTTCAATCTTTTTCTCATTCTAAATTTTTTAAAAAGTGAGTAATCAATTAGTGTGTTTGAAATCCAAAAACCCTTCAAACACAGAAATTTGATTGTTTACGGGAAAACACCTTTCTAACAATTTCAAAAGTGAAAAAAAGCTTGCTGGTAAAAAAAGGCATTTTTTAATTTTGGGAGCGCAGTTTAAAACGCAAAAAAAACCCGCGCTTTTGTGAAAGCACCCCAAAAAAATGCAAACACTTTCTTAATTTTTGCTCTGAAACCCCAAATTTTTTTGAGACCAATAATTTTTTTCTGCTTTTTCCACCATTGGATGTGTGACAAGGGGGCAATTTTTTTTTGTAAACCAATTGTGTTTATTTGGGTTTCCCAAATTTTTTTAATCACTTTTTAGCGGATGGAAAAATTTAAACCCCTCCCCCCCAAAAAAAAAAAAACCCAAAAAACCTTTTTTCTATAGGTTCAGGTTTACGGATAAAGGGGTTTCATTTTCATCTAATTTTTTAATTTAAAAGATTTGGGTTTTTTTTTCTCAACAACGGGGATACCAATTAAAAAATAACTTTTTTTTTTTTTTGTAAAAGGGCAAAGGGGGGTTGATCCCGAACTTTTAAATTTTTTTTATATGAATAACTCTTACAAATTAAAAATTTTTTTTTCCCCCATATTACTGTAAGGCCACCAAAGGTACCTTTTTGCAGGGTGTAAAAAAGATTTCGGTTTTAGCAATTCCTGGGCCCTATTTCAGAAGTGATAACACTACCCGACCCTTGTAGCGATGGAATGGCCACCATATTAATGGATCAGCACCCTGTGATCTTGCCGCAGCACCGTTTCTCATTCATTTAGAGTAATCCCGCAACATAGAACCTTACTAGCACCAGGACATACCCATAAGTTCTGTGTTGGTAAGAATTTAAAGGCATACCTCACAACCGTCCAGATTTGGACGAACCAATCCGATTTGGGGTCAATGTACCACCGACCCAGGATAGCTGGAAGAAGACTTGATTTTTCAGGATGTCCTGGGGATCCAGGACACTTCACTAGCTGCAGTGTAGGTGTGGCGGCAGCAGCAGCAGCAGCAGCAGCAGCAGCAGCAGCAGAGAGAGGTAAGTGACCTCTGTCACCCCCTCCCGCACTGTCCTCCAACCCAACTCCTCTCTCCCTTCCTCCCTCCCTCCCCATGGCCTATCCAGCATCCAGGAAAGCAGAGTGGCATCCATCCCAACAGCAGGTATCCAGCTTTTCTGAATGCTTGCTGTGGTGGATGTCACCCAGCTTTCCCAGGTGCTGGAAAGGCTATCCAGCATCCAAAAAGCTGAGTGACACCCATCCCCCACAGCAGGCACCTAGCTCTTCTGAGTGCTTGCTGTGGTGGATGTCAACCAGCTTTACCAGATGCTGAATAAGATATCCAGCATCTGGGAATGCTGGGTGACATCCAGAAAAGCTGGGTGCCTGCTGTTGGGGATAGGTGCCACAATACTTTTCTGAGTGCCTGCCGTGTGGGATGTCACCCAGTTTTCTTGGGCACTGAACAGGCTATTCAGTATCCTGGAGAACTAGGTGATGGGTAGCCTTTTTTTTACACTTTTTTTTTAACTACGATGGATTCGGTGGAATTTGTTGGACCAGTGTAGTATCTGTTTCTTTAATAAAATGGTTAATGAGGGTTTGTGTCGGGGAGTATTAATTTAAATAAATTTTTTTCCGTTTCTGTGCATTTTTTTCATTTCCTTCCAGTGTTTGTGATAGAGGCATCTGACAAGACGTCTCTCCATTACTAGCGCTGGGGCTTGGTGTCAGCCAGCGGTGTTTTTCGGCACCACAATAACTCCGGATACTATTACCCCAATACCAAATGCACCAGGGGTACTGCGAAGAGCCGTGTAACCATCAGGAGCGGACCCTTTAAAGTGATGATCCACTTCTGGGGCGGCTGCGGGCTGGTATTTTTAGAATGGGAAGGGACCTCACCATTTTGATAGTATCAGGCTGCAGCTGACTGGTTATAAAAAATGGAGGGGATCCCACGTCAGTTTTTTAAAAAAAAAATAATTTGTTCTTTTTAGATTTTTAATAAAGGATAAAAACTAAATGCCGTTTTTATCGAGCCAATGTAAAACCAGCAGCTGTAGGCTGATATGAAGATGGTCTGCTTCTGACGGTTACCTGACTCTTCCTAGCACCCCTGATGCATTGTGTACTGGGGTAGCAGTGACAGGGTGTTAGTGTCAGCCTTGTGGTGATGACAAACACTGCTGGTTGACACTAAGTCGAGCGACGGTAATGAAAAGGCATCTGTCAGACACCTCTACTATCAACCCTGGAATAAAATGGTAAAAAAACCCAAAAACACAGAAACAATATAAAAAAAAATATTTAAATAAACACTCCCCGACACCAACCCTTGTTGACCATTGTAGTTTAGAAATCGATACAACGCTAGTCAAACATAGTCTAACGAATCTTATTGTATTAATAGTAAACTTCATCCTCTACATTCAAGTACATCATGGCTGATCATCTGGGTGTGCAAGGGATGGAGTAAAGGCTACAGCCGCATCACAATCTTGGGGGGGGGGGGGGGGGGAGGAGGTCGGTCCTCTAGTCTTCCCCCAGGAGTTTGTGCCTGTATCTCCTCTCTCACCCCTGCAGCCCAGTCCTGTACCTCCTCTCTCACCCCTGCAGCCCAGTGCCAATACAACCCTCACCTAACACTCTATAGCCCTCTGACCACCTCCAATCCAGAGGTTTGTGGGGTTAATTCTGTTGAGACAAGGCCGGGAGAAGTCTACATGGCGATCTGGAGCGGATAGAGAAAGGGAACAACGCCCAACAGAAAAGCCATCACCTGTGAGTCATTAAATGTAACTGCACTGTAATTACTTATGTGTCTGCAGACCTTGTGTACAACTGGTACCTACCGCCATATAGTCAGTGTACGGCGGTAATATTGGTAGCAGTGTAATGGTTTGTATTCAGGATCAGCATGGTGGTATTATTCAGTCACTATGTGATGGTTATATGTGGTATTATTCAATCACTATGTGGTGGTATGTGGTCATGGTGTGGAAGTATTATTTAGTCACTATGTGGTGGTGATATGTGGTCATGGTGTGATGGTATTATTTAGTCACTATGTGATGTGGATATGTGGTGGTATTAGTCACTATGTGGTGGATAGGGGTGGTCACATGTGGGGGGTTGGCAGGTATTATTATTAGTCACTATGTTAGGTGGGTGTAATCATGTGGTGTAATGTGGCGTGGGCAGTAATTATTTAGTCACAAATGGGGGATAGTGTTGGGTGATATTTGTCCTATGTGTGGATATGGTTGTTTTGGATTAGTCACCATGTGGTGGTGATATGTGGTCATGGTGTGATGGTATTATTTAGTCACTATGTGGTAGGGATATGTGGTGGTATTAGTCACTATGTGGTAGTGATATGTGGTCATGGTGTGGCAGTATTATTTAGTCACTCCCTGAGATGTTGAGTCTGAATGGACTCCTAGTGAGGTAACATGTTAGTGGTTAGGGACTCACCTGCTCTGGGAACCCCTTGACGTTTTGGGAGGTGAGCTTAATACAATCTTTGATCAAAAACTGTAAACTAAGAGTCCCAGGTTTTTCATATTTTCCTTAGCGGTAATGCATTTCCAATGTTCCTATATACCTTGAGGTTTTACTTAGTCTTTAGTGTGCCACTGTTATTTGTATTAGATGTATGCTATTGCCTTTTCAGTGTGCACCTATGCTTACGTTTTCAAAGTATATTTTAGATGTGCACAGCCTAATTACGTTTTGTAGTCACTATGTGGTGGTAATATGTGGTCATGGCGTGGCAGTATTTAGTCACTATGTGGTGGTGATATGTGGTCATTGTGTGATGGTATTATTTAGGACTAACAAACAATACATGGAAACCTCTAAAGAAGCATTCATGCTACTTACAATACAATACAAAAACTTTGAGATTCTTAGTTCACATGTTTTGATCAAAAAATGCTTAAGCCACCCCCGGCTACCAACAGGATCTCAAGGCGGGTGGTCCTACTCTATTTTTTATTCTCACTTGAGTCAACAGGCTTCTCATGCTTGTAAGGTTGGTGCATTTTTCTCTCTGGATTATGGAGGTCTGTTGACCCAATGAGAAGTCTGTTGACTCAAGTGAGAGGTAAAAATAGTGTAGGACCACCCGCCCTGAGATCCCGTTGGTAGCCGGGGGTGGCTTAAGCATTTTTTGATCAAAACATGTGAACTAAGAATCTCAAAGTTTTTTTCATGTATTGTAAATAGCATAAATGGTTTTATTTAGTCACTATGTGGTGGTGGTATGTGGTCATTGTGTGATGGTATTATTCAGTCACTATGTGGTCATGATGTCATGTGGTCATGATGTTGAGATATTATTCAGTCACTATGTGGTGGTGATATGTGGTCATGATGTGGCTGTATTATCTGATCTTTGTATAGTAGCATCATTGATAAGATCAGTCTCTGTTAGTAACATTACGGTGATATTTACTCCTTGCATAGTGGTATTATGGGGTCACTGTAAATATTATAGAGACATCATGCATAGAATATTATCTTACAGCTATTCATATGGGTTTATGTATATACATTACTTGATATAAATACATATATAGACCCAGTAACGGCACTGTTGGGTTAGTTTACTAGAGGATGCGGGGGCCTGATTCGGTTAGGTGGGGCAGGGTTAGAGACGTGTCCTGGTGTGACGCCATTTGTTTGGGTGTGGTCAGAGGCATGGCATGATGTGTCCCTCTTTGCAATCTCTGGCAGTCATCGAACGTTCCCTGTGCTCCTACATGCTCTCTCCTGCTGCTTACAGCCTATATTTGGAACAGTAGCTTTACCTCATACCTTTGTGCCTACTCTGACCAGCTCCAATACTGCTTTCAACCTTACATGTCCACCAATGTTTGACCTACTCTATTCTTCATATCTACCAAGATGTTTTTGTGACAAAGGCTACAGCCAAAACGGCTAATCCTATGGCATCTATTGTATCACTGTAACCTTTATACAGGATGTTCCTTGTAAGCAGTACTTTATTATTTATTTTTGTAAAAAATAAAACATTCTATTATTCGCATAATACCAGAACTGGTGTTCCGTGGTTCTCTACTACTATATGTTACTTGGCCAATTTTGAGCTTACCACTAAGCACCCACCACCTAGGTGTGCGTTACCCTATACCGTGCTAAATCACAATAGGCTGGGCTGACATTCATTTTATGTATATGGCCAACTTAAGGCTCCAAATACATCACAATGTTAATTGTAAATGGACCTTATTCACCCTACCTGGACTACTATATTCCTGGCAGTTGCTCATGTCACTTCAAATCTTCTAATAGTATCTGTACTTGGCAAAAATAATCTATACATAGGAGAAAAGAAATTATTAAAACAAAAGACATTTTGTGTACGCTTATATTACTGAACACTGAAGACAAAAATAAGGAAGCAATGATAAGTGAGAGCAAGGGAAATTAAAGGGGTAGTCTCACTACAAGGATTGCTTTTTATGTTAAAGATCTTGCAAAAACAAGTCACTTTGCAATAAGTGTCCATTATAAGTGTCCAACATATTCTGAGATATCCCCTCTTGAAATGGGCTGCATCAGCTCCTCAGGTCGCTATATCTACAGACCTGTTTGAACTCTCCTGATAGGCTATCAGCACTGGTTGCTATAGCTACAGACCTGGCTTATACTGCAGCCTGGTACAAGCCAGTAAACACACCCCTGAATTCAAAATGAAACCAGGACTGAGGTAAGATGAATCAATATAGTGAGACAACCCCTTTAAATCCAGAACACTAACAGATGGGCCACATGTTTACGTAAATGGAATGTCTCAATACTCTAAAACCTCTCCTGTATTAAGGATTCAACCACTCTCACTGATTTACAAAGCTTAACCCAACATAATTAGGATAGGTTCATGTGGTTTCTTGAAGGCGTTTAGCAGTGTGTCGCTTTAGAAGTATGGGCTTGCCAGTGTGTACTTCTAAAGCGCTCTGGCCCATCCCCGAGTCACTCTCGTCACTTCTTTCTCCTGGCACGTATTGTGCGCTGGGGAAAACGTCTGCTTATGATAGCACACAATGAGTGCTCTGAGTTTACAGTAATTGCGGGCCGTACCTCGCGCGTGTTGCAGCCCAATTACGGCCCGAAGTACGTCCCACAATTATCCTGTGTGAACATACCCTTATAACGATTGGAATACAATTGTTCTTATACAAACAACCGCTTTCATGCTAGCGTGACTGTTTTAGGTCCCGTTTTAGGATTGAATGGGAAAGAACAGTGCTGCATGGAACAATATTTGACCTGTCAAAATAATGCTATATCCACACGGTAGAGGATAAAGTACTAGTCTGATTCTAAATCAGAATCCGACTAGTATTTTACACTTGATTTTCGTCCCAATTTTTTGCTGCGGTTTTCAGATTTTAGACTTCTCATTCAATTGAACAGTACTATAATATTCCCATTCAACTAACCACTACTACAATCTGCCGCACTTCACTTGAAAACGGCGCATTATAGTTCTGTTGAAAATGAATGGGATGTCCAAAAAAAACCCCAAAAAAAAGCAGAAAAAAATGGGCAAAAAACCCCCCAAAAAATCGGACCTCAGAAAATCTGAGCTGTGTAGACTACAACTCGGGGTAGTATGGGGATGATTTACAGTCGTATTTTGTGCATTCTAAATACTGAATCCGCTTAAAAATCCAACAGTAACAGTAGCCTAGCATATTTAATGTTAGTAGAACTCAAAGTTACACTACTTGGTATTACAATGGTTTGGTTTTGCCTGTATTGTTTTTTTTTTTTTTCTTACAGAAACAAAAAAAAGATATGTTCCTGGGTCATTACGGTCAACAGAAGTTCTGGTTAATGGACAATTGATAACTAATACACAAAACCATATCAAGTTGCACTAGCTTTACTAATAATTGTCAAACAGATTATTTTAATAGTTTGAAATAATATTGTGAACCATAAATTGAAGAAATTTGCAAGCTGATGTCACTTGCACATTTGTCCAATCATATAAATCAAAAAATACTTTGTTTTAATATTCAGCAAACTTACTTCAAGGATGTAAGAACAAAACAAAAAATGCACACACACAAATAGAGGAGACCAAGTTGCCACATAAACAGTTTATTGCTTGAAGTTGAGAACCAGATTGCCCATGTTGTTAAAGGCAATTCACACATCTATCAGTGGAATTTTTCATTTGCAGTAACACACTTGTGAGAATATAACAATGAACATGGCACGTTAACAATACACAGTATCCATCTTATATACACAAATGTGCATCTTGGAAGACAGATTCTGCAAAAGGACATAAAACTATTTTCAAATAGTAGTGATATATACCAAAAATATATATTGAGCTTTAATCTAATGCAATCACATAATCCTTAAACTCTGTAGTGTTCTGAATACAATTAATAGTAGAAACTCTCCAATCACCTTTACATAATGTAGTCTGGGGTAGGGTCATATGCCAACCGTGACTTTTTTGTCCTTAAAAAAAATTTAAAACTTGATTCTACCTTAACTAGGCTACTCTAGGAACTCTATATGATGTGTCTCCCATGTCATCACTGTGTGTAGAGAGTAATTGGCACCATGATACAGTAACAAAAGACAGACAAAAAACAGTTTACAAAACTTTTAAAAGATACACCCAAATCTAGCTAGAAACGTCACATTCAGTCCTCAATATCACAAACAATAATTTATTACAAGAGTAATAAAGTGAAAACTGCACTGTATATACCTATTTATGACTATGATGGGTTTCTTTTTGTATCAAGGAGGACGGACACAAAAAGGTAAAATAGAAAGTTTGGTTGCTGATGTATACATATACAGTATTAATTATATATAGATATTTAAAAACTGCTACTCTGAATCTTCATTACTGATATGACACATGCCCAGGGCACTGGAGAGAATACTTAGCATATGTTTTGGTAATATTTATAAATTACTTTAAAAAGTATATATCTTTTTATATTTTTATATATATATATAAAAAATGAAAAGCAGCTGCTGTGTGACTTGAAAAAACAACCCATGTTACATGGCAGTGTAGTAAATAACATGGAAAACTCTTTCTAAAATAGTAAAATGAAGGGCGAGGCGGAAACAGGGTTTTAGATCTAGTGTGTGATGCCATTGACATTTGGTAATGGCTACTAACCTAAATGGTCACTTGATGATTATTGCACTTTAGTGGCTACACCCCTAGCTAGCCTAACATTAGGCACATGGACTGCAGTTGACAATTAAACATATTTGGAACCAATATCTTGATGACACTTAGTAAATTTCACCATGCTTCTCCTGGCACCTGCTGCCAAACTTCAAGTCTTTATGACTTTATTAGCGTTTTAGTCTTAAAACATGTAAGCAGGAAATGATGAAAAGTGATAACAAACTACTTGCGGAGTCCCACCCATGATGAGCAGGAGAACTTGACATGACACTTGATTTCTACCAGCAATGACGGGTTTAATACCCTTAACGTGTACTGACAGGGGTGGCCAGTACTGCACTGTCCACTGTTGCCGATGACCGGAGAGGCTGATTAACCTCCACAAAGTGACTGTGCATACATAAGCTTGGCTTCAGCTTTGCCAATGTCGCAAGATAACAGAGGAGGAGATTGTCATATATATTGTTTGCAATCATTTTGGCAACACAACAGTGATGTAAAAAAATATATACATGTATCCATGTTTCTACTGGATGTTTAATAACCGTACAAGAAAGTGAGGTATGTGAGCCTTGTTGGGAAGATGAAGCCTAGTTGATGATCCATAATGTACACATGAAGCCGTGAGGACCGCACAGCTTGGTATTTGAGGCGTCTGCCATAGTGCAGGTGGACATTCTCACAGAGTGGTCTCTCTGAAGATCTTTTCATTCTGTTGGCACCTTTTCCCTGTCAATCAAGCAAGTATTTTTAAAATAAAGTCCATGAACAAAAGCAACATTTGTAGATAAAAGTACATCAAATTAACATGCAAAAACAAACTATACAAAAAAAACTACTAAATTAAAGCCGAGTAAAAAAAAAGAAAAAAAAAAAAAAAAATATATAAAAAAGGATATTTACCACAACACTGCACGATACAACACTTGTGTACATGTGCATTAGCTTTACCTGCCCCAGCAGCTATTCGGAAGGACAGGAAGACAGGCTGTGCAGAAAGAGGGGAAAACTTTGTTAGACATGAAGTGCTCTGAACACTGTATAAAGGTTCATTTGCTACATAAACTACAGAAAAAAAACTTGCTTTCATTCCAGAGTTCAACTAAAATTTTTAGACAAAAGGTTTAAGATTATTGTACATAGATTATTGATTTGTACATCGCTAAACAATGCAAAATCTATTTAAACAAAGAGGTTGTCCAGGGAAATAATTTTTAATTTTTGAAGTGTGGGTTAAAATATGAATTGTCAAATTAAGCAAATTGCTTACTTTCTCGATTCCACTGGTCTAGTGATCACTAAGTACAAGGTGATTAACTGTGCTACTAGTCTCTGGATCGCACACAGGGAAAAATGATACCAGGACAATCAAAGGCCCACCACCTGAAATGGCAGAGGTGGGATGACTGGAGAGGATAATTAATTTAATTTTTTTATACTTGCATTGACCCCGGATAAATTAAAAAGTTTATTACTTTCGCTTTGGACAACCACTCTTTTCTTAGTCTAACATTACATGAATTGCCGAGGCCGGGTAAGTTGGTTGTATGTGTTGTGCTGGTTTCCAAATTGATATCAGAATATACATATGCGCATTATGTCAGAAAGTTGATGTCTGATATCAAGTTGATTCAGAAGCAAAATTCTTTATTTATTTGGGTTAACACATACAAGTTTTTATACAGGTTGATCTGGCGGTGTGGTAACATAATATTCACTATATCATCATCATTAAGTCACACACTTGATTATAATTTGCAATACAATTGGTTAGTTTAATCATAACACACTACAATTGGTTACTTATAATCAACATACTTTTACTCATAATACACTATAAAATTGCTTACTTTAATTACATTTTCTACACATGTGAACTTTTAACATTATTTTTTTTTGTTTACTAATCAAAATTTTTGCAGCATATCATCTGGTAAATCAGACATAACAGAAAAAATCCTAAGCCTTCTAAGTCTTAGAAATATGAACATTTAAAACCTAGTGAATAAAGAAATCATTGAACCCTACATTTTCTCTGACAACTCCCCCTTCTTGAAGGCAAGATATCCTAGATAGACATGTAAGGAATATGAAGGAACTACCAAAATTAACCATGGTGAAGCCTCAGTAGTAGCTAGAAAAGTCATGCATTGCAGATAGGGTACCTCCAAGCATGGTTCACTTTCCAGTATAAACTCCATTAAAGACAAAAATTGGTGCTCTTATTGTAGATCCAATGAATATAAAAACTTTGTAATTACGGTAGATTCTATTAACAAACATGATGATTTTAGAAATAACTTCTTTTTTACCTCCTAAATTTGGCACATGGTTAAAGGCAACAACCACCTTTTTGTCGAAGATTGGGTGGCTGGAATTTTGCAAGGTGATTTCCCCCCCTAACGGGAAATTGGGACCCTCAAATGGCCAAAGGCCCTCCGTCTATACCAGCACTCTCACAGTGCACCTGACCATTTCTAAACTCACAAATTGAGTAGGGACCAAAAAGCATTCAGAGAGTAATTGTGCTTGTACTTTTTTGGTGAACCCACTGCAGGGAACAAGTGCTTGCCCAACATAAAATACAAAATTTAAACCTCATCTGCGATAAAACACGTCATTACAGGGCTAGTCTGGTATAGTTAATATAGTTATTGGTAATCTCACCTTTTCTATGATCCACCACAGGTTTGCAATGTGAACACGGGTTTTCCTCTATGAAAAATCCACTTGTACTCGGGGAGGTTTTTACAGACAATGCCCAAAATTTCTGGATAATCTTAGAACACCTTGTGCATGGAGATTAGGGCGACTGTTGTATAGTTGGCACAGTCCGTGGCATCTCCTTCAGCAGTGGAATAAAAACAAACCTTTTTCAAACCTCATCACACGCAGTTCTCTAATTTTCCCTGCACAGTGCTAGCAGTGCAACGCTTTAGACTAGTTAGATCACCTCAACAGAGAAGTTGATTGATGCTTTTTTCGGCAGCTGCTTCAGCGGCTAATGAACTTCGCTTTCAAATAGTTCTGGCTTTGGTTTCTCCTATCAGGAGGGTAAGTACTGGCACTAGCATGCAGTAGTTCCTCTGTGTATTCCTTCCATCCCTGCTTGAAGTCCTTCTGGTAGCTAGTTTCACCTTAGCTTCTCTCCTCTTTCTATTTATCTGGAGGGTAGTTGCAGTCGCCAGTTTTCCCTTTCCCTGTACTGCTTCTGCATAGTAGTCTCGATAGTTTCATTTTTTAAATTTTCTTTGACTCGTGCCTACAATTCATATAGGGTTCCCTTCATTTCTGCTTTTCAAATTCCCAACATTTTTCATTTTGATACTTTGGGTCTTTTGGGCTCCCATCATTTTAAGAGCAGCAGCCCAGGGGGCAAACTGTTGGCCCCCAAAATTTTTAAATATTGTTCTGATCCATAGAGTTTCTAAGTGCAGGTTTTTATAGGTTAGGTCCTCAGGTCTTTTTCCCAATCCTTAAATGCTACACATGCTACCCGGTGTATCTGACAGTACTTACACCCATGTGTATTCTATTACTCTATGTCCTCTGGAATGAATTTTTATGTAAAAGGATGCCTCACTGGTACAAATATGGGTTCAGTGGGTCATATACTGAAAAGGAGCATGAAAGAAGATAGAACTGAGCAGACGTGAGAGAATAGGTCAAATATCTATTTAGTATTACACAAAAAGGTCTTGCCCCCACCTCCGGGAAACAGCACCACTCATGTCCATTAACAAACGGAGCTCAAGGACAATATTGGGAAAGTTAAACTTAAATTCTTCCTTTGACTTGGACAGATAGAACATAAACAAAATTAAATATTATTTTACCTTGTTGTCCCCCATGCAGATATTTGGCCCAATGCTGTCATAAATCACTATCCTGTCCTCATTTTCAGACTGGAAAACAGTGTATAGTTCAAGTTAATTTTTTGCAATTTGTATATAACAATTATAATACAGAAGCATAAATAATAATAATAGATCAGTAAAAATTATCATATAGTGCTACAGACAGACACACATATACATATCTCATCCAGCATTTATAATGTGATGCTAGACAGAAGGCCAGTTCCAAACTCCTGTGTGTCTGTGGCAGCACTGGAAAGCTGAACATTAGTAACAGGAAAGAATGAACTTGGAGCTGGTAGTGTGTATTATAGTGTTATATAATATATATATAAATATAATATAATATATATATAAAAAATAATATAAATATATATAAATATATATATATAATGTGTATATATATTTACACACATACAGACCTCTCTCATACATATAAACATACTCACAAGAGTAAAACCCCCTCACATTTTTGTAAATTGTTTAAACATATTTTTTCATGGGGCAACACTGAAGAATAGGACACTTTGATACAATATAAAGTAGTCAGTGTACAGCTTGTATAATAGTGTAAATTTGGTTGCTCTCAAAATAACTCAACACAGCCATCAATATATAAACCGCTGGCAACAAAAGTGAGTACACCCCTAAGTGAAAATGGACAAATTGTGCCCAAAGTGTTAATATTTTGCATGGCGACCATTATTTTCCAAAATTTGCCCTCAATTCCTTTTGAGCAGGGGAGTTCACCAGAGCTTCACAGTTACACCCGGGAATCCTCTTTCCTCCTCCAGATGATTATGGGCTGGTGGATGTTGAAGACCTTGCCCCCTTTAACCTTCCATTTGGGAAGTCCTACAAATGCTCAATGGGGTTTAGTTCGGGGAACATCTTGGCCAGTCCACCACTTTCCCCCCCCATTTTTTTTAGAAGACATGGAGCTTGGGGAGGGTTTCGGCGTGGTTATTATTTGGAAAACGCAATGGCCCATTTCTGAGGAGGGGATAAACTTTGTTCATATTCCAGTACCTGTAGTTTTTCCGGGTTCCCTCAATGAACTGAGCCCCTACCCCTTCACATTATGCAACCCAAACCTACACTCCCACCACCATGTTTTGACGTGACAAGACACCTTTCTTTGTATTCCTCACTTGGTTATTAAAACACAAGCTTGACACCATCTGAACCAGGTAAGTTTATCTTGGTCCCATGGATCCAGTAATCCATGTCCGTAATCTTCTTGTCTTCAGCAAACTTTGCAGACTTTCTTGTGCATCATCTTTAGAAGTGGCTTCCTTCTTGGACAACAGCTAAGCAGACCGTAAGATTTCAGCAACGACAGGCTGAACCCTCACCCCCTTAACTTCTGGCAGCACTCATAGGTCTATTTTGAAAAGACAATCCTTGGAAAGGACGCCGAGCATGTGCACTCAACTTCTTTGGTTGACATGGGGGAGGGTTCACTGAGTGGAACCTGTCTTGTTAAACCACTGTATGGTCTTGGTCACCCGCTGAAGCTCAGTTTTAGGTTTTGCCAAACCCCCTTATATGTAGAGCAACAAATCTTTTTTTATGAACATTTTCTTGTCATAGGTCCAAAGTTGAACTTCCGTGACCATATTCAGTGTGTGAAGGATAACCCAAACTTTTAAAACACCGCTTCCCAAACCAAACCCCCAAGACCTTTAACACTAAGGATTCACAAAAAACCGTGGGGAAAAAATGCAAATGGGCATAAATGACCATTTTCCTTTGGGGGGTACCCGTTTTTGTTGCCACGGTGTAGACCTGATGGTTTGGGTTTTTAGTTTTTTTGAGGGGGAAACCAATTTAAAACTGTTATAAAGCTGATAAATGACTAATTTACATTGTATAAATTTTGAGTTTTACTTTTCATTTCCCATGAAAAGATTAAAACAATATTTTACAAAAATGTGAGGGTGTACCCATCTTTTAGATACTGCTGTACACTAAAATAAAAAAAAAAATTAAATTTTTAAATTTTAATAATATATAAAATTTTTTAAATATTTTCCTCTACCCTTTTGTTAAAAATTTTTTGAATAAAGGGGTTGTACATAAAAACATTATTATATCCAGCACTCGAAAAATTTATCATGAAAATAAAGGGTTCTCCAGGGCACTTTTTAAAATTTTTTATAGGGGCCCCAAAAGTATTTTTAAAAAACCTTTTAATTTTTAATGTAATGATCTATACAAAAAATTGGGGTTTTTCCCATTTGACTTTAATTATTGATATCAAAAAAATTTTACAGTGATATATATAATATATATATTTTTTTTTTCCTGGACAACCCCTTTAAGGGTCGGAGCAAAACTATTTAGGCTTTTGACAGAGGTGATCAAATGGTGCTTAAGGCGTCTCTACCTGTAGCATACTCTGGCTTGACAACAAAAGTGAATCCTGAATTATTATGGTTAACAATGATTAAATTCTTGGAATCATATGGTATCTTATGTGTATAATCAACTGTATGGTTTACATAATGCACAAGAGTTAAAACCAGAGGCAAAATGCACAGGCGGGAGGAGGGTGGACGGGGGTTGGGGCTGTGCGTGTGAATCAATATTGTGACCAATATTGTAATCCTTTTCAAATTGCATTTGCATGCTGCCAGGGGTAAAAGATTAACCAACATGAAACTATTTTAATAGTGTAATATAAAATAAGCGCAAAAAATTATATCCAAAGCAGAGATAATGTAAGGTTCTCATAATGGCAACGTCTACCAGCATGAAGTGATGACACGTCAGCCATTATTATTTTCATTCCTCATATCAGTCAAGTCTGAATGAATGAGAGTGTAATATATACATCACTGTTTGGACTAAAAACTAAATTATGTTAATGCATTAGACTGGCTTAAGGTCAGGTTTACTTTATATTATGATTGCCTGCCAAAAGCATAGAAGAAAACATAACCTTCCGCATTGTATGCATGAGCACTTTCCAATATTTCAAGATCATAATGGCACTTCCTTTGCAAGTGGAAAAGCATTCATCAAATAGAGACTTGATAATTTAGAAAGGCAGCATAAAATTGTGGATTTCCAACTGTATAATCTTTAGACAGATAAACAAATTACAGCACTGCACAAGCAGGAACAGGGCACACTTGGCTGAGCATTCATTACTGCATGCTATCAGGCGTCAACGTGACTCGCAAGCAGTGGGCAACCTTTGGTGTTTTAGGGCTCAGGAAGCATAAAATAACATGATGGTGAGGTAACCGAGCATGGCATGATAGATGGTGCAGCATGAAAGCTGTTTACAGCCCCATGTCTGTACAATCTGTAACGCCTAGCATGCAAAGCTCCACATGCTGTGTGCTAATTTGTGAAGACTATCCATTTTCTCAACAGAGACCGTGAAGAGCAAGCTAGATATAATCCTGTTTTTTATCATTGAAATCTAGCTGGATCAGCACTTTTAAAAAAATAGATCACAGGGGATTCTTTTTGTGCATAGTAAAGCTTGGAGAACATACAGTGCATCTTGTAATACAGACCACTTGGTACAGTGAAAATTATAACATGAGCAATAGGCAAAAGAGGCACAAACTGGAAAAAAAGAATACATGCTTCATGTGTGACGATTCAGCAGTGTCCTAATATACCTCTATTACTAAAAGGAAATGAGAAGATAAATGAGAAAACAAGTAAATATGCAAATATCAGCAAATCAGAGCTATGCCTTATGCACCAAAGTCAGGATACAGGCTGCCCATAAAGAGCAACTTGTATAGAACAAGCATTAGGAAATTTATTTGCTGCCCTGCTAAATTTATTTTTTTTGTTGTGATTTTATGATTTTTGAAATAATATATACACACTTGGTACAATCAGATATTACATAGAGGACGTTATTTATACATAAAGGTCTGTCAAGACTAGACTTACAAAATATGCGAGAGAAAATAATGGACATGACTTCGTTATTCAGAGAAATGACTATGTAATATCAACAGAATTATGAATAGCCAAGTGTCAGAAAATTTGCTACGTAAAAGTAAACCATTAACATAGGGCAAGCATAGATTGCTTTTGCTTTTAAAGAGAACACCTATAAACAATAAAAGAATTATTAGATAGTAAGTGAACCCGTTTCCGAAAAACAATGATCCCAGATGCTTATCACTAATATAGAATTGAGCGCTTGTAAAAGAAGAAAAAAGGGATGGAAATGATGGATCCAGCACTTCATAACTAAAGAGGAAGTTTAAAAAAACAACAACAAAAAACAAAAAAACAAAAACCCAATCTGTAACTTTCAGCTTTTAAAACTAACTCCAGCTGATCTAGAGGAAAGCCAAACTACTCTTGAAAGGCATAGATCAAATTGCGGAAAAGTGGGGAAAAAAAATCCTTCTTGTTCCTTGCTGGCAATTAAGACGGATCCCTGGTACAACATCCTGAACTCCAGAAGTAACCATAGTTTCATTACAAACAGAATTAAGTCTCATACATTTATATGAAAATAATCTATTTCACCAGAGAGGATTTTACCTTTAAAAGCAGTTCTTTAGCAGAATGTGACATTAGTATTCGATCACACCACGCTGGACATCGGGTATTCATGTATTGCTTTCCCTGACTGCTGTCTTCACTGTACGGATAACTAGAAGAGAGTCAATACAGACATGTCAAGCTCTGGTGGTCTACATGTCACGTCGCTGTACAAAATGAAAAACATTTCGGTTAAGTAAATAGCATTTTAAACTATATCACTACCTAGAGATTTAGAACATTCACCTCCAAAAACTATAGTGAAATAATTTTATTACAGATGAGGCTTAAAAACAAATATGTGCATGAAGTTAAGCCTCAACTTCAAACTTCAGCTGATCCAGAGCATAGAAAGTGGTGGATTAAAAGTCATTTAGTTTTCCCAGGTTCTTTAATAAAAATGACTCCTTATAGAAGTCAAAGTTGATTGATTATATAACTAAGATGATGGTCAATTCTCACGGGCATCTGTAGAACTTGCAAGCAGTTTCCTTCTTTCCTGTCAAAAGTCTAAATAAAATTTCTAACTTCTTGCAGAATAGACAGATGAGGACTTACCGATTAGCAATGTTAGAGGCGAAAATACCTCTCACAAATATTCACCTACTCATATACTGTAACACCTTTCCTTAATACCCCAACATGTAAAACAAACCATGATATGCAGTTTATTATTGCACTTTGAACTCCTTCATTCCTCTTCTATCCAACATTGAATATAATGGCCCAACTATACAGCCTTAGAAAACAGCCAACAGAAAGCCATCAGGTGGTGAAGGGCCACTGCTCTTTTCTAGCACCTCTCCAACATTCTTCTCACGTTGGTCACACCACCACTAAGTGAACACCAGAGACGCATACTAGCAATGTCCCACAAATCCGTCTTTTCTAATAACCTCATCAAGAACATTTGCTTATTTTTAAGCCTGTTAAAATAGTGTATGGTTCATACAGTATAATCTTAGTCGCATGACAACACAACCGACACTAGTACATGTCCAATTACTTAGGTTCATCTGGCTTCTGTGTGTGAAGGACATAACACAACCATCTACCTACAACATCGACTGATTCTTTACAGTGACAAAACACAAGCTAACTATTACTCTGTACACTGTTCAATTAGACTAGATTAAGTATTGAGCTGCTTGTCCTAAGAGACTTAAAAGACTGGTTTAGGAGTATTGACAAATGATCGCTTATTCCTCAACTGATTTACAATGCAAAAAGAAAACGAAAAGAGGTTATCTAATGTCATTTCAATGGAGGCAATTAATTATCCAAGGCGACATATCTGCACCTGATAGAACATGCTAATTGAATTTTACAGCACTATCATTTTCAACTAAGGTATTATGATTGTTCTGGTTCAACCACAGCTAGATGGGAACAGAAGATTCTAGGTGAAGGAATAGTTGTCCCTTATCACCTCGACGTATCCATGCCACTGTTAAAATAATTCTAAAATACATCAATAATATCTGGTTGTTTTGCTAAAAGAAGGATCTATCACCTTCTTGAGAACAACATAAAGAGGAGATTAAAATATACAAATCTCTTTCAAACTTATATACAGTATTTAAAAAAAACTAAAATATTTCCTTTCTAACCTACCCTGAAAGGGCTGGCACTTTCCGAAAGGGACACTGAAGCCAGCTGAAGTTGGGCTTTTAACAGCCTTGTAAGCCTTTCTGCTTCTGAGCTGCTAGAGTCTGCTATGAGACAAGTACATACAGGGGAGATCTGCGCTGCTATCTTAGGGTATGTTCATAGGGCGTACTGTCGTATAGAAGCCGGGTGTTTTAGAAGTACGCACTGGCTAGCGCATACTTCTAAGGCACTGACAGCTGGCTCCCATTGACTTTCACTTTCCCCCCAAGAGTAAGCGGCAGGAATAAGTGGCATGTCAATTCTTTTCTGCGGCGCGTATTTTATGCCAGGGAAAACGTTGGGTAACCATAGCTCTCAATGAGAGCGATAAATTACTGTATCTGCAGGGCGTAAATTGGGCATATTGCGCCAAATTACAAACCGCAAATACGGCATGTGAACATACCCTTACCCACAAATCCTTCTTACAAATATATAACACCCAGCATTAAGAATTACGAAGCAGCAAACACTTTACAAAAGAAAACCCTCCACAGTTTTTTGCTTATTTTTGGGATTGTTCGTTGGCTCTGAACATTTGAGATCCCAAAAGACCCTTTAAAGTACTTGGGCCCCCTCAAACTGGGCTGCATACACACAAAAATCTCAAAATGGATAAAAAGTAACAATATTTGATATTGAAAGTTTTGGCTAGTTTCATGTAAGCACAGTTGGTCAAACTGCCCGCCCTCCAGCTGTTGGGAACTACAACTCCATCATGCATTTATAATCTATAACAGTGGGCATGAAGGGAGTTGTAGTTTCTCAACAGCTGGAGGGCTGCCAGTTTGACACCCCTGAGGTAAGGGGTTATACTTGTGTTGGGATGTTGACAGAGGGTTGCCATGGGAAACCAGGGAGTAGGATGGCAGAGGAAGAGCTGGGCTGAGGGGGAAGCTGCAGTTGGTGAGCACTAGAGTTGCCAGTTAATAGTTGGCAGTTGGAGAGTGACCAGCAAGAAGCAGGAACCCTCTATCTGGGATGAGGGGTGGTCGATATCCCTAGCAGGAAAAGGAGGAGAGGCCTGTGAGACTGGGGCCATGTACATAGAGTTTGAAGCAGGAAAACCGGGAGAGGCCGGGAAATGGTCCTCACTCGAATCGGTGTTCAGCAGGAGGCCTGGGCCATAGCAGAAGAGCCACTGGAATGGTCAGGTAGAAGCAGTGAGGCAAAAGGAGAACCCCTCGGGAACTGCATATGTGTGTATGCTGAGCTGCTGGATGCAGAGACACGGGCGAACTGGATGTTCTGCAACAGTCGCTGGAAGACAAGAGTAAAAGCCTCGTTTATCAAAATCCATGTTGTGTCTGTCAAGTTATTCAAGCACCAGTGCACTACAGAGTCCCACATCGGGCCTTTCCCCAATACAAAAAGGACCTGAAGATACCAGGGGAACCTGGAGGTGAGGGTATTTGCTTGGGGCAGCGGCAAGTTCACCCCATACCTCCCTCTGCTGGTACAGGACATAGTGATTGACAGATACAATGCATAGCAGTTCTGATCAATGATTCAAGTCCCCTAAGGGGACATGTAAAAAAAAAAAAAAAAAAAAAGTACACCACCCTAAACAAACGCTAATCAACCCAAAAAGATTGTAAAAAATAAAAGTATGCATATTTGTTATCGTCACGTGGGTATAAATCTGTCATGTTCTCTAACCTTCACGATGAACGCTGTAACCCCCCCTCCAAAAAAGTCACAGAATTGTGTTTTCGTTCATCTCGTAGCACATAAAATGGGATAAAAAGCTATCAAAATGTCGTAATAATGCCAATGTGGTATTAATGAAAACATTGGTTCACCCTCCTCCCCAAATGAAGCCCTTACACAGCTCCGAATATGGAAAAATAAAACCATTATGGCTATCAGAAGACAGCGATGCATAAATATTTTTTTACACAATGAAAGTGCTGCAACATAAAAAAAAATCCCAAAAAACTATATAAATCTATGGTGAGCACAAATAAAAATACAAATACACTACTAGGATTGCAGTATTTTCTTCACCCTGCTTCCCAAAAAAACGGATTTAAAAAGGGATCAAAAAACCTAGTCCCTCCTCCAAAGTAGTACCAATAAAAACATCAACTCATCCATAAAAAAAATAACTTACTACACACAGACTATAGAGATAAAAAATGTGTTTTTTTTAAAATAAAAGTGTTTTTATTGTTTGAAAGCAGTAAATTACTACAAAACATATATACATTTGGTATCTCTGTAATTGTATCGACTTGATGAGTAAAGTGAGATGTTAGCATGTCATTTAAACCGCACAGCTGTAAAAACTTTCAAAATTTTCATATATTGATATTTTTCACAAACAAACAAGGATTATATGGACCAAAATTTCTTCCTAACTTAAAGCACAATGTGTCAAGAGAAAACACTCTCTGAATAACATGGATGGGTAAAAGTATAAAAAAAAGTTATTCCAACATAAAAGTGACCTGTCAGATTTCAAATACGATACCAAACATATTGATGGCATATATGTCATTAATGTGTGATAGGTACAGGTCCCAGAGGTTTTACACGAATCTTTAGAATGGGCCTAGGAAAGTCTCCATTTTGAACAAAAATGGTCGGAATGCTCCCATTGACTTTAATAAAAGTTCTGAGAACAGCCGAGCGAACCACCAAGCTGTACTTGAAACTCCCATTGAAATCAATAGGGTAGTTCAGATCACCTCTGCATGTTGAACGGAGACTTTCAGTGCCCTGTTCTCAAGATAGATGCAGATCCTTATCAATATGCCATCCATGTGTGGGAATACCCCTTTGAGGATCATGCCAGGTGGTGGGATATATATTAACCTGAGATGCATTATTAAATTAATTCACCAGGTAAGTGAATTGCTTTTGAAAATTTTAGAAAAACAGGCAAATCAGTTCTACCGCTATATTCTATACACTACTGACAACTGTGAAGCAAGGAAACTCATGACCAGCAAGGTCCTCTTCACATAACCAACAATAAAAAGTCTATGTAAAGATTTATATATTTATACTGGTGCTTATAAAATTTTTACAATGCATTTTAACATTTGTGCAAGATCCTGAATATCAACAGGATTACATGAAACTCAAATTTTTAATCCTATGATTAAATGGAAGCATTCCTTCAGACCGCATAAATGTAATGAAAAGAAATGACTTGATGCTTGAGTAGAAACTTATTTACCACCCTGCTTGGTGTGATAATACAACAGCATTTTCTAAATGGGTTTACAAGCTTCTGCACCATTAAAAAAGCATTAGCGATGGCAAGATGCCACAAGCAATGCATTGAGCTGCACTGTACAGATCTATTGGTATTAGTACCTTTCTTTTTTCCACCTCATCAAATCTTACAAGGCTCATTCATAAAGCACATTATGAGAATTCAATTTGCTACTTGACTGAAAGAGAAACTCTCCTAGGTTTAGCAGGTCCATGAAAAACTGAGCCGAGGAAGTTATTCTGCATATTGAAACATTTGTGATTGCTACAAGACTATGGACTATGCAGTCCTAGCTCCTTCTGACTGACAAAGGTTGAATAGGTGGTATCAAGTATAGTAGGGTAACAGCGGAAATCATAGAGAGATTATCTTTGTACATGAAAACATACCAGATACCTGACATTTAGATCTTTGTAAACTTTGCATTGCAAGAATTTTTATGGTGGAAAATTTGCTTTGCTGGCTGCAATATTTGTAACAAATGGTAATGTAATTCAGTTTGCATTGAAAATGTATATTATATGGGCAGCAGGCTCAGTGGCTAAAACTGTTGCCTTGCAGTGCCAAGGTCTTGGGTTTAAATCCCACTAAGGACAACATCTGCATGGAATTTGTATGTTCCACACTCCAAAAACACACCGATCGATTAATCTGGAATTAAGACTGAGCCTGAATGGGGACCAATGTGAATAATGACAATCTCTGCATTGTGTTATATCATGGAATAAAGTACTAGTGCATTTAAAAAAAAACAGAATATCACTAAAAAGATAATGGATATAAATAATTTAAGTCAAATAGAGAAACTCATATATTGTATAGACTCATTACAGTATGAATTACAAGGTTTAATATAATACACCTAGATTTTGCCTCCTTGCGTTTTAACAGTTGTAACTTTTTTATTTTTTCAATGACGCAGTTGGATGAGGTGTCGTCTTATTCGACACAAGTTGTACTTTATGGGGGAATAGTTTAAGTTCACTTATAAATAATTGCAGTATTTTTTTTTATTTTTAAAAATAATTTTTTTTGTTTTTTTAATTTTTATTTTTTTTTACACCATTAACATTTCACAGTTCACTTGTTAGATTAATTCTACAGGTTATTACGGTCGTGTGGATACCTAATGTGTAGGGTTTTTTGTGTGTAATTTATGCACAATTATTTTTTACTAAATATTTATTTATTTTTTATTCTTTTTTCTTACACTTTTTCTGTTTTGTTTTTTTTTACTTTTTTTTGGACTCCCATGAAGGGAGAACTGTTTTACATTTTTTTTTTTTTTTTTTACACTTAGTAATGTATTAGCATATTCATATATGATAATACATTCTAATCTGTGTAACTTTGACACAGACAGTGATCTGGACAGCACACAGTGTGTCCAGGTCACTGGCTTAGTACACAGACAGCTCTGGGGCCACTCTAGGTCCTCAGGGCTGACTGTGCAGCCGTTTCCGGGCTCTGTCGGGTCACCGGTTGTTCTGATCACCCGACAGAGCAGGGGAACCCTTTGATTGCGCTGCGGTAACGCACCGCCGCAATCAAAAGATTAAAGCACCGGGTTGCGGAGGTTTCCTCCGCACTCCGGTGCTCGCAGGACATGCTCTGGGATCTGGGCTGTGTAGTACAGCCTCGATCCCAGCGCAATTGCGTCGCTGGGCGCCGCAAACTCCGATGTCTGCAGCGACGTCTAAAGACGGTGCACGGTCGTTAAGGAGTTAATATAATACAAAAATATAGTCCCGTAGAGCCCCTTTCATTTCTCTGGAATGCACGTTCTGTGGGCAACAAGCTTCCCTTCATCCATGACCTCTTCATCTCCCGCAACCTATTCTTCCTTGGACTAACAGAAACCTGGGTGACACCCTCTGACACAACTTCCCCTGCTGCACTCTCTTACGGCAGGCTTCAGTTTACCCACACCCCCCGCTCTGGAAGTAAACAAGGCGGAGGTGTCGGCCTTCTGTCAGATACCTGTTCATTTGTCCCCATTCCACCACTACCTTCCCTCACCCTCCCCTCCTTCGAAGTGCACTCCATCCGCATCTACTCCCCCTCCAACCTCCAAGTGGCTGTTGTTTATCGTCCCCCAGGCCCTGCCACCGCCTTCCTTGACCACTTCGCTTCCTGGCTCCTTCACTTTCTTTCCACTGACATCCCCACTATTATCATGGGAGATTTCAACATCCCAATCGACACCCCCCGCTCCACTACTAACAAGCTCCTGTCACTCTCCTCTTCCTTTGGCCTCACCCAGTGGACCTCTGGAGCCACTCAAAGAGTGACACACACTGGACCTCATCTTCACCCGCCTCTGTCCTCTATCTAACACCTCAATCTCTCCTTTACCCATCTCTGACCACAATCTGCTCACCTTCTCCATCAATTCCACCCCACCTGCCCCAAATCTATTACTCCCCCGTAGAAACCTGCAACACCTTAACCCTCGGACTCTCTCTGAATCTCTTTCTCCTCTCTCTACCATCTCCTCATTTGCTGACCCAGACGCAGCCACCACTTTCTACAACAACACAATCACCTCCACTCTTGATGCTGTCGCCCCTCTCACACACAACAGAACCCGCAAAATCAACAGACAACCCTGGCACACAGACGCCACCAAACAACTGAGGCAAGCTTCTAGAGTTGCTGAATGCCACTGGAAGAAAACCCGCTCCACTGCTGACTTCACCTTATACAAACAAATCACTGCATATGTTTAAATTTTGGCACTGCATCACCCAAACAGGATTACTTCCCCCACCCTCATATCCTCCCTGTCTCACAACCCCAGACAACTGTTCAAAACCTTCAATGCTCTCCTCCGTCCACCAGCACCCCCTCCCCCATCTCTCCTCTCAGCAGATGACTTCGCCACTCACTTCCTAAATAAGATCAATCTCATCAGACAAAGCTTCACCCTGCAGTCCCCTCCATCTGTCTCTATCCCTGCAGTGTCCCCACATCCCACCTCTACACCTGCTCATCACTATTCCCCCCTAACTTCCTTCTCTACTGTCACTCATGACAAGCTCTCCATTTAAACTGTCCAAACCCCACCTCAGTACCTGTATTCTTGACCCACTGACATCTGACCTCCTCCATTAGCTTAGTGATGTCATCATCCCAGCCCTCGCCCTTCTGTTCTACCTATCATTTACATCTGGCATCTTTCCTTCCTCCTTTAAAAATGCGCCCCATCACACCCATCCTTAAGAAACCCTCTTTTGACCCCTTTTGGGCTTTCCAACTATCCCCCCAATCTCACTGCTTCCATTCGCCTCAAAGGGCTCCTTGAGCACACTCTATCTTCAACTTCCTCCACCTTCCCCAACTCTCTCCTTGACCCACTGCAATCTGGCTTCCGCCCCCAACCACTCTACAGAAACTCCCCTAACCAAAGGGTCACCAAACCGACCTAGAACTGCCAAGCCTCACGCCACTACTCTGTGCTTCTCCTCCTAAACCTGTCCTCGCCTTTGACACTGTCGCCCAAACCACCTCCTCATACAAATCCTCTCCTCCCTCGCATCACGGACTTAGCCTTTTCCTGGATATCCTCCTACCTCACTCATCGGACATTCAGCGTCTCTCACTCACGCACCACCTCCTCCCCTTGCCCGCTCTCTGTTGGTGTCCCCCAGGGGTCTGTCCTGGCCCACTACTCTTTTGTATCTACACTCTTGGTCAGCTAATAGCATTGCATGGCTTTCAATACCACCTGTATCTGATGATACCCAACTCTACATCTCCGCCCAGATATTACCTCTCTTACTCTCCCGGATCCCTGACTGTCTTTCGTCCATATCCTCCTTCTCCTCAGTCTCCTGAAGCTAAACGTGAGAAAACTGAATTCATCATCTTTCCACCGTCCCACTCCATCCCTCCACCTGATCTCTCTATCACAGTCAATGGCTACACTCTCTCAAACCCAACTCCACAAGTCCCGCCTTGGGATAACCCTTGACTCCAATCTTTTCCTTCAAACCGCACATCGAAACCCCTTACCTCTGGCTGCCGCCTCCACCTGAAAAATATCTCCCGTATCCGCTCATTCCTCAACTTCGAAAGCACAAAAATGCTGGTCCATGCCCTCGCCATCTCACGCCTAGACTATTCCAACATCCTTCTCTTGGCCTCCCGTCTAGCACTCTCGCACCCCTCCAAACCATCCCTTTAAACCCGCTGCCCGTCTGATTCACCTTTCCCTCGATACTCCTCTGCCTCTCCCTCTGCCAATCCTTTCACTGGCTTCCCCCTTGCCCACCGAATCCAGTTCAAGTTAGTAACCTGACCTACAAGGGTCTACATAACCATTCTCCCCCATACATATCTGCCTTAATCTCCAATATCTCCCCTCACGCAATCTCCGCTCCTCACAGGACCTTCTTCTCTGCTCTCCCCGTGTCAACTCTTCACATAACCGTCTCCAAGACTTCTCCCGTGCTTCCCCCACACTCTGGAATTCACTGCCCCAACACCTCAGACTCTCCCCCACTCTCACCAGCCTCAAAAGCGACCTGAAAACCCATCTCTTCAGGATTGCCTATAACCAACAATAACCCCACCACCAGTACACCGGCCCACAAACATGTCTGCCCCTCACCTCCTGTCTCTTCCCACCTTCCTTTTAGATTGTAAGCCCTCACGGGCAGGGACCTCTCTCCTCCTGTACCAGTTGTTAGTTAGTAATTGTCACCTTTGTACTTGTTTGACCTATGTTGTGTATAAAAACCTGAATGTACACGCTCTGGAACCAAGGGCCTCAAAAATAAATAATAATAATAATGATATTCTAATTTTTTGAGAAGCACTAGTGAACACATAAAAATAGGAAAGAGATCAACTGTTGCTTTAAGGCGAGTGGTTACTGAAGCACATGACGGACCTTTGTGTTTGAGCTTCTTTGTACAGAAGCAAACAAAACACAATACACAGTTCATCTCCTACAAGTAAACAAAGGCCTGAGAAAGTCATATGCTACTGTGGACAGAAAAGTGTATGAACTCAATACACAGAAACCAACAAGCATTTCTGAATAGTAATAATAGCAGCTAATTCTGCTTGGCCACATGGCTAATACTTTTCAATCTTACACTGTATATGAAAGCACAATAAAATGCACTAAAATGTATCATTTTTATATTGGATGCAGCACATGCATATTTGTCATTACTTATAGCAGAGAGCTCATAATCATTTAAATCAGTCACTGTGAGTAGCTGAGAACACAGTCCAATTTATCTTTTTCATATGCACAAAAGATCAGATGCAACTATTTAATGCATCAGAATGTTTTTAAAACTTGGAGAAAACAGACAGACATTTTCAAGTTTTTATTTTTTGGGATCAGAAACACTGACTAGATGTCCGTTTTAGGGTTTTAGTAAAAAGTCTATGCGTCATTTTGTTTTCTTGGCATTTATGTGGTGACTATATGGCAAGATGCAGAATGCTCTATGTATGGCGTTTTTCATCAAAAGGGTCTCTAAAGAATCTTAAAATATTTATAAAGTCTTTTTTCCCCTAGAGTCTTTATTTTGGTGCTTTTCGCCCTCATGTTTTGCAGGAAAGTGCAGAAGAGTTTTTATTAAAATTAGCCCTAGTCAGGTTTAGAACCAGAATCACAGTGCTATTAGCCTTTATAACCATGTCACATCAGTGAAAGTAGGGTTCATAGCAAACCAGCTTCAAAACTTCCATTATTCCAGCTCATTCCCATCTCTGTTTTACTCTCTGTATTACTATCAAAACATTACTTTAAAATGTTTATGTAGATCGAGAACACGGAATCGGGCTCGGACTGACCCACAGGGTAATAGGAGAAACCCCCGGTGGGTCAGAGAAACCAGAGGAGAGAGAGGCAGAAAGCAATAGGCAGCGTATAGGAGGCATGTACAGTCATTTACAGTTGCTGTAGGGTGGGCCCCCAAATTAACCTCCAACGAAGGGCACAAACAACTTTTTAGTGGACCCATTGAATACACTTCACCTGTGGGCCCTAGACATCCCAGTCTGATACTGCATGGGAATGCATACATTTTACCACCAGAGTAAGGTAAAGATGCATTAAATGTGTATTCATTAGTATACACATGGTGGTGGCCTGTATACTAACATCATGTGCACCCTCTAAACTATTTAATAATCGATCCCATGTCATCGATCACAAGAACATTTAAATGTGTTTTCCATTTGTATAAACTACTAGTCAGCTATTTGGGAAGGCTATAAAATGGGAAGGCTATAAAATAGAAATCCTCCCCCCTCCCGCAAAAAAAACCAAAACATCACCTTTTAAACCCATTGCATACCAGTGCAGTAGCCGATTGGCTCGCTTATGATGTGCTCATGTGATGCTGCAGCCAGTCACAGGCATCAGCAGTCACCTGCCATATATCCAGTAAGAGACTGCTGCAACCTATGAATAACTAAAGGGGCACTGGAACAATGAACAGGACATCACTGAAGAAGCAGCGTTGTAATGGCGCAGGTTTTAAACTGTTTTTGCTGCGGTTTGTTTTGTTTTTTTTTTACTTTATAACCTGACTGGCCAGCAAGCATTTTGTTCAACAAGGTTGTCCTTTTGACTAAAAGTGCCACCATTGTCTCTCAGCTATTTCTGATATTGTACATCATCCACATTCCAGGTTGAGCTGCAAAGCAAGACAATTGATTTACAAAAAGTGCAAAAAACAAAACAAATAAGCAACCTTTGGTAATCAAACTATAATGCATCATTTCAGGCTCTACAGGTAACTGTACACAACCTGCATACTAGTTGACCATATCACACATGTAAGTGAAAGGAACTTTCCAAGTAAAACTTTCTAATGTAGACGTAGTTAAACAATGGAATCAAAGGCACCAAGCTGTGAACTAACTTGCTGTGATGTATATATATCTTATTCAAACTAAAAATCGGCAGGGCAAACACAGGCTGCAAACAGTGAAACAGTACAATGTGCTAAACAGCTGCTACTCCTGAATGTTACATGAAAACCATGGCGATCTAGCTAACAATCAGAGCTGCCATAAAGAGAAGGTCAAGCAGACAATTCTGCAGCAGAAGGTAAATAAGACCACAGCCATAACTTTACACACCATAGGACAGAGGTCAACAGGCTAATGTCATTTCATCCATGACCAGGTCTATATATGCATTTAATATATACTGCTCATAGAGTAGATTTCTACTAACCAAGCATGTCTTGCTAGATGAAGCAAGAATGACTTCATAAAAAGAGATCCCTTCAATCTGACCTGATCGTACCATAATAGAATGGGCAGCATTCTAAGTAAGGGTATATTTACATGGCAGATTTTTCTAGGACAAAAGTTCAATGTGGAATAAACCGCAGAAATCTGAGGCAACACCTTTGGATTTCTGCATTTCAATGCGACTAATTCATATCTCGGCAGACTGATATGGAACCCAGTCAAACTTCATTTCAAAATAGTGACATCACTAATTTTAATAAAACTTTGCAGATTTTAAGCCTAGGCAGAATCCATGCCACATTTTCATTGAGAACCACAGTGAGGATTTCCCATTTAAATGTATAGGATGGGAATTTTGTGCCAATTTTGATGCAAAATCCGCGTCAAGATCAGACGTAAAAATACTCTCACAGGAACAATTCAGGCAAAACGTATACATTGTATTATACCTATTGAGGGTGCTGTTCGGTGGCGCATGACACAGGGATTCAAAGAAGACATAAAAGATTTCACATGTCACGCACCTCCCCCTCTGGCTTTAAGGCCATTTTCAGACTTCGCAGAATCCAGGCCAATTAAAGGGATGTACTCACCATGCTGTTTCACAGAGCCTGCTACTTCCGGATTAGACGGAGGGCGGTTCTACAGCAGTGACTGACATATCTCCGCTGTTCCTAGCTGAGCCTGATACAGTGAGTGCAGGAGGTATATGTAGTGTACAAGGCTATAGAACTCTAAAGGGTTAAAATTTGTCAGTAACAAATAAACAAGCTCCTGTTTTAGTGCTAACACTCAGCAGAGAGTGACATTACCATAATTGGACAGGGCTGCTGAAGCAATGAAAGCAGATAGAGATGGTTGGTAACCTAGGGAAGCTTGTGTACACAAGCAGTGGATAAAAAACAAAGCAAAATCAGATCAAAATATTTGGCAATCATTTTTATTTATAAAACCCAAATATTGTGATGAGAAAACCAATTTAAGTTTTTAAGGCCCCATCCAAATACAGGAAAAATAAATAAGTTCAAATGGTAATCAAAGCATGCTGTGATTTTTGGAAGCGCAGCATGCTCACCCATGCAGATCTTTGTTGCACATTGCACCCTCTGCAACAAAATCCCGTAAATATCTGTCACCTCTGGACATGACCTAAAGCAGCTGCCATGTATATATAGCTCAACATTTCTCTAGGTTCCCTAAACTGAAGTTATGTTCAAAAGTAAAGATCATGGGAAGAGAGGTTTCTGGACTTACAGAAAGTAATCCCAAAAGAATATTCCACGCCCAGGCCAAGTTAACATGTATAGGTCGCATGTCAGAGTGATTGTCAAATTAAAGGGGTTCTTACGGACATTCCTTTTATTTGTTACAGGGCTCACACCTGTATTAGATTGTCATTCATACTTGTCATTCATACTATATTAAAAATTATATACCTGACCTGATGTGCAGAGCCAGTCAAAGACCCCTGTTCTTTCCTACCCCCCGTCCCCTGCAAATCATGTGAGGTTTATTGTTCACATGACCTCACTGAATAAAACATCACACTCAGTGGGTGTGTTTTGAAGGCAGGCTCAGGTCAGGAACACTCCACTGTAGTGGGCGTGACCTGAGAAGAGAACGATCTGGCTGCATTCACTCTTGCCAATCTGTAGTATGAAAAAAAAAATAGAAGTAATTACATTACAGCAATTACAGGGGAGGGGAAACTATCTACTAGTCCTGCTGGAAAGACTTACTAACAGTACAGGGAGCAGAGGACAGCAGTTCAGAGCTGGGGAGTTGTGTACCGCTGTCATGAAAGTAGTGAAAGATCTCTACTTTTCAATATAAATGAGGTCTATAGTATTCTATGAAATCTTTAAATTCTCGGATAACACCTTTAACTTCGGCTACATACCATTTTCTGGTATAGTTTACAGACAGAATGCTTGTAGCTGAAGATAATTTGACAACCAGAATGACTTACATATCCATGCTGTTTGCTGTAACACGATCTCGACATGTGAACCCTAACAAAGTGGCTTTATCACGAAGACATTTCATGCCTGGTTTGTAATGCTTCAACTTTCAGTGGCTTCAAAAGGGGGCATGTATGATTGATTTGTTTGCATATCATGTGACCCATCAGGCTTGACATCACCATGCTTTTCTCCCACAGCGTGCTCACTAGTCAAACAAAGGTCTGTGAGTAGCACTTCTGCCTTTCAGCATGGGTTTTAAATGTCTGCCGGAACCAAATATGGATTTTTTGTTGTACTAAGTGCACATACCTGAGGTTTCTCTTTTCCTTTCATTTGCACTGTTTGACTAATTACAGAGGACAGGAGTAGAATGACAGCACCTGGGGCTGAACACTCGCTTAGCAGTAAGTGTGTGTGATTGCTAAGCAAGGAAGAGACTGACAGTAGCTGCCAGAGAGGAGAGGATGTCTGAGCATATGCGGCCACGACTAAGGAGCTCTCGTCACTGTTCATACCTCCTAGAGACTAGCTGTACACTATGGATCACTAGGGTAGCAGCTAAATAAAAAATGGTACAGAATTGTTAACAATCATGAATTGTGAAAATGTTTATCAATTAAATTTGCAAGCTTCCCACATCCGTTTTACTGCGTGGTAAAACCCTTTTCAGGTGCAATGCATCAGGATAGGACTGTGAGAATAAGAAGGGAAGAAGTAACGTAGAAAAGGGGCTGACCTAATTCTTAACATTTTCCAAAGTTGTGTAGTATATACACACTGTTCTCAGTGTGGAAAAATAAGTCAAACTCTATAAGCATGTAGTAAAGTAGAACATACCAGCCAACTCTTACGGATTGTCCAGGAGAAATGTGAAAAAAAGGAGTCCTTCAAAGCCCCCAGAGTAGTTAAAATTTATTTTGTTTTATAGGGGAAAATAAAGTTAAACTAACCTCCTGATATGTCACATACATACGAGTAGATCACACCGCTCCTAGCAAGTTTCATAACAAAATTTTAAAAAGGAAAATTCAATTGGGGATCCGCACTAAATTTCCTATTTTAAATTTCTTTGTGCAATATGACAGCCATTCATTTGATTGGCCAGTCCGCACTGTAGTTCACACAGTACAATGAAGAGAAGATTTTCCATGCCACAGATTTAAAATTCATGTTGTAGAAAAAAAGAATAAGCATGTTCATTCTTTTGAGCTGATCCTCATCGGATCCCATTTGCTAAGAAGGGACGCGGAAAAGCCACTTTGCAATGGGGCTAACCCGTGTCCCATCCCGAGGCGAAAAACGCCCCTTAAGTCAAAATGCTCGACAGAAATCCAAAGTGTCGCCTTGGATTTCTGCTGGGATAACAACGTTGGATTTTTCCATCTGACGTGTGAACCCAGCCTTACTGGTAAAACATTAGGTACAGCTCTAACATTTCAGTTATCGAAAAATCAGACATCTCTCAATTTAAGGGCCAAACCCCAATGAGAAGTTTGTCAAAAATACCATGGAATAACAAGTAAGCAAAATGAATATTTTTAATACACAATAGTTTTAGTAATTGGTAAGGGTCTGAAATCCCAGACTCCACAGATATGGTCTTCAGACATATGCTGATCAGCCAGGTGACATGAACATCACCGATTAACTTATTATAATAATGGTACCCGTCAAACGGTGGGATATATTAGGCTGCAAGTTAACCGTTTGTGAACTTTGTGTGTCTGAAGCAGAAAAGATGAGTAAGTGTAAGGATCTGAGTGACTGTCAAAAGCCAAATTATGATGGAAAGAGACTAATTCACAACAACTCCAAGAGTAGGTGTTGTGTAGTGTTCCCTGTATATACCATAAGGGTGCTTTCACACGGTGCATTTTTGATGCGTTTTTTGTGCAAGAAGGCACAGCAATTAATGCTGTACATTGCTGCACAAAAAACGCGTCAAAAATGAACCATGTGAAAACACCCTAAATGGTCCAAAGAGGGATAACCAGTGAATTGGTCTCACATAAATGAGCCGTTCAGCGCCCATGACTATGTAGGAAGCAAAGGATATCCCGTCTGATCCCACAAGAGTTACTGCTGAAAGGTGTCACAGTACATAAGGTATTGCAGTATTTAAATGCATTTTGACATGTATTTCCTGATATCCTATTGCAATCAATTGGACATGGTTTGAAGGTGTAGTACATGTATTTCAGGGGCAGAACCAGTGTATTCTCTGACGAGATGCACATGAAAAATGTTGCAAGAACATAGTCCTAGAGGTTTTGTGGAATTAGCTTCACTATACAAGTATGGTAAGGATGATCAGCATGTATATCTGATTAGTTTGGGGTGGATTTCCCTCCTAAACAAGCTCTCCAAGGACTTCAATAAATGTGCAGCACTGACATTCCAGTATAACACAGGAATTCAACTCTTGATACTCATGTCTAGGTATATAATTTAATACAGCTGATTTATGCTCTATGCAGACTGACATATAAAAAGAAATTAGTGTCAAATGGAAAACAAAGTCGCACAAGAAATAAACCAAACTGCAGACGCAAAAGACTAAAGAAAAAAAAATAACACAAAGAAAGCAAAAATATACCACTGATATCATAACCTTTGTCTTCATAATGATCTGTAATCAGCCCTTACAAGACACATTAATATATATTTATTTTCAGGATGAGGAAAAGAACCGAACAGATGAATATAGATCCAGCTGGTAAACTTCATGACAGTTTAATGCCATGGCAAACAGGAATAGGTCACTTTAAGGAAATGATTAATGTGTCAGATTACAGAGTATGCAGACTTATCTGAGAGTAAACTTGTATGTGGGTGTGAACCTGTGGAAAAGTCAGCTCCTATCTGGGTTATATTACAGCTACAAGAGTAATTATCATAATTAATGGAGCAAGGTGATAACATTAACAATTGCCCACCTGTATCTTGGATAACCACCATTCCTTCATTCCTCCATTCACACCTATTTCTCCTTCTCCCTCATTGATTACCAAGCATTGCCCTGCATTCTAGCCCGTGTGGAGCGCACTGTTTGTTCATGCTGGCCAGGAAATCCTTGTTGCCTCTGGCAAGACGCAGGCGCTCGCTTTGCACATACTGGATAGTGTTGCTATGGTGCCTATTAGATTACACTGAACAACATGGAAAAAAAAAAAAAACTACCTGGGTGTATGCGCAGTTTTTTCTGCCTTTCCCCTTGAAAGGCTGACCAGAAGAACTCATTATGACTATGCATTTCTTAATTTTGAAGTCCTCATAAGAAGGTCTCATTGCTTCTAATTGACTAGAACAGTTCTTACATAGAAATCAGACTATGCTTAACAGTTCTACTAAGGTTTAAATGGCACATGCAGTATTTGGGGCAGTTTTTGGTAACGCAGGAGTAAATAAGAAAGACAAATTTCAAGGGGTTGCACAGGTTATAATTTTATTTTTTTTTTAAACGGAATAACTACTCTCTGGAAAAGTCCACAAGAAAACACATAACCTCTCACTTACTATCCAGCGCTGCGCTGTACTCAGTCTCGTCATTCTTTTGTCGAACCACTGAAATCACAATTCAGAACACTTACTTTGGAACGGTGATGTCAGCCAATGGCTCGACAGGTGGACAAGTCACAGCAAGGATAGCTGATCGCTGGATCCAAGGGGAGAGGAATGGCGAGTAATTTTTCATTTTTACTTTCATAGGGCAGCAGTACAGCAGTAACCTATTTAAAAATAAAATTACTGCATGAACAACCCCTTTAAAAGAGTTGTCTCACTACAAGGATTGCTTTTTATGTTAAAGATCTTGCAAAAACAAGTCACTTTGCAATATGTGTCCATTAACAGTGTTCTACCTATTCTGAGATATCCCCTCCTGTATGGGCTGCATCAGCTCCTCAGGACGCTGTAGCTACAGACCTGTTCGATCTCTCATGATATACCCATTTTTTTCCTGTTAAATCCTGTGATTTTAGCATTATTCATGAAAAATGCAGCAAAAAAAAAAAAAACCTGACTGCACCATTTGAACTTTTTTTTTTTTTTTTTTACAATTTACACACAGTACTATTGCATTCCAGAGCCTGGCTTTTGCTTAAAAAACACAGCATCAAAACAATGTGTAAATACAGACCATGGTCTCCTTCACACATACTATCTTTACAGCATGTAAACAAACAGTTGTGGGTGTGTGTAGGGGCGGGGGAGATTTCAAGTTTTTCATAGCATTTTATTTTGTAACATTGAAACATGAAAGGTCTATGGGAGAAATGCCTAAATTAAAAAAAACATCACAAAACGCATAAAAAAATGCGCCTTTTGGGGTGTTTTTTGGTCCGGCTTTGGTGCTTTTTTTTGCTGTGCATTTCTTTATAAAAAAAAAAAAAAAAAAAAACATCAAAAAATACACCTAAAGGGTTCTGCAGCCTTATGAAATTGATGTCCTATCCTCAGATACTCAATTGGTGAATTCTGATGGTCCATAACCCTAGAGATCAGCTAATTAAAGAGGCCATTGCATTTGTGCAAACACTACAACCTCTTCAGTTGTTAAAATGTTGTACAGTACCGCAACTCATGTAAAGAACAAACTATTAGCAGTGACATTGCAGAACTATCCTGCTCAAATGAATAAAACAGCACCTTTGGGTAGACCATCCTGATATTCTAAAGATCAGCCATAAATACATGTTTATTAAGCTGGACAACCTCTTTTTCAATTGTATATCAGAAGTTGTACAGAGGATTCATGAAGTGGGCTGAGGAGCTAAGCTTGCTCCATACAGCAGATGACAACTCCCAACCCATACAGGCTGTGCTTAAACATATAAGGCCAACAGGACAATACACTGCAATATGAAGATGTTGCAGTATACTATACAAGTAATTGTATATTAACAAGAAAAGCTCTAGTTCTAAAATATAAGAATAAATGTAACCTTCTCCTTCCAAACTATGGAAATATCACTTTTGATCATACAATGTTGAATAAAAAAATAAAATTGATCGAATTTCCTGTTTTTGGTTACCATGCCTTGTATGTACCCCAAAATGGCATCCATAAAGACTACAGTTTTTCCAAAGGAAAACAAAGTGGTTTTATTTTGTCCAAAAAGTAAAACATACTATGCTTATAAAAAACAAAAACCATATCAATTTGGCATCATCTTAGATATATGTACCCGTATGATCAATTGACAAGTCCATTTTACCACATAGCAAATGCAATAAAAATGAAACCCAAAAAAACAAGTGGCAGAATCCCCCTCCTCCCAAAGCCCCGTGTGGATGAAAAAAAATAAGACCAACAAGTATGCAAAGTCTGTATTAGGGTTTGATGGCCAGGGAGAACAGTTCCTACTGCACAGGACTGCCTTCCAAGGCCAGGAACGGTTCTAGATCCTGGGGAAAGAGGTCCAACACCGTGGAACAGGCAGAATGAATGTCTTCTGTTTACAGCACCTAATAAAGGAGAATTTCAGGTGCTGCTTTTGTTTTTTTTACATTAAATGTCCTTTAACGTGTAATAATATGTTTTAAAACCCTTATAATAGTCACTAAAGACTTTAGCAATAACTTGAAATTACAGATTAAATAAACATTTGCTATCTGTAACCATAAATCTAAATAAAAACACTATGTAATTGGCAATCAATCACAGCCAGGATTTATTGCCACTCGCTATATCAGTTGACATGCCTCATACAGAATTATAGACACTACTGTTCAAAGGTAGTAAAATATTACCCATGAAAACCAGACACACAGGCTTCAACATAATCATGGATCTAGAGCTAACCAGCGTCTACAATAAATATAACATATAAAATGACTTCATTAAGGCTTGTACTTTCCATGCATGCTGATAAATCAATGTTCAAACTCTAGATTTAATCATAAGCAAATAATGTCATGTAACTTAAAGTACCAGAAAATAGAATATTAAAAAAAGGCTAAATCAGTGTACAATGTGACTCCAGCATAAATACTATTGATTCCTTTATAAATATTTTATATATTTGCCAATCAACGAATAATAATTTATGACCATCAGGAGATCAGTTCTATTTTATGAGCCAGAGCTATGGGGTAAAGCCACACAGGACAGCTTTACAAAGGAAACAGCAGTATTACCCGTAAAGTCAAAAAAATCCCATTAACAATTTTATGTGGTTAAAACTGGTGATTACTGGCAAATCTATCAAGACATCACAAAAATGATTTTAAAAACCAATACTGCGTCAATACTGCCCAGGTGGTCTTATCTTTGTGGTACTTAAACCACAGCCGATTTACAGGTTGTACAAATGTCTGGTGGTGCCATGCTCAGAGTATGAAATGTTTTCATACATTTTTCCAGCGTTTAAATGATATTACTGCAGATAAATGTATTGCTGGTCACGGTTATACAACCCTATTAAAAAGGTCACCATTTTTTTCTAGTGCATCTCCTTCCATCAAGTTGTATGTGAATGCAAGAAGGAAGTTTCCTGCATTGGATACATGGTAGATCTTGGGGATCACTATGGGCATTGTTTAATAGATGGGTTGTCAAGAACTGCTGGTTGGGTAAACGAAAAAAAAAAAATGGAAAAAACCTAAACTCTCCTTTGAAGCCGCTGTTGAATGATACGTTCATTGGTCACGTGATTTTGCAGCCAATCACTGCCATACATGCCGGCTGAGAGAAGTAGCAGCGCTGCAACGGTGCTGGCTATACAGGTGGGTGAAAAGTTTTTTCCACTATTTGTTTTTTACCTCTTCCAACCAGTTTCACGATCATGGATAACCTTGTATTTGTCTTTTGAAAGGGAATTGCACCAATCAGCACATTATCACATTAAGGAAGATCGTGCTGGCACAATGCCATCTTGATCTCTTAATTGGCAGTGTGCTATACAACACTAATGGCCATTAACTTATTTTACAATCATGCACAGTTGAATTTCATAGTATTTTCTCAGTATCTATAGATAACACAAAACTCCTTATTGTCGTAGATATTTTACAAAATGACCTGGATAAACTGGACAAATATGGAAAAAAAAAAGGGGTAGATGAAGTTTGATGTTGATGAGTGTAAGGTTATATATTCTACACAAATCCACAATAAATTAAGTGGAGACTCCCCCAAGGAAGCAAGCACGCGAAACGCGCGTAGGGATTCGTATTAGTGACTATCAACCGGGGTAATACTATGATTATGAGATGTATATATTTATGAATTACTTTTCTATTTAAATTTATTGTGGCGCATGTTTGTCTCTATATTTATTATGTACTAAGTCACTTTGGAGTAAGGGCTTGTTCACACGGCGTTTTCACTCCGTGTTACAAGCGCTTTTTAGATCCGTCTCTGGGACCGACAGGATGGACCCAGAGACGGATCTAAACAATTAGCAGTGAGATTATCACTGCCGGCTATGAGGAACACGCAGCGGCGTTCACATGAGAGATTTCCTCCTGCCTGTCGGGTCCGCATTACGGACCTGATCACACAATTGACCTGAAATTCTTTCAAATCCGGAGCCGACAGGCAGGAGGGGAACACGCAGCGGCGATCTCATGTGAACGCCGCTGCATCTTCCTCATTGCCCACAGTGATAATCTCACTGCTAATAGTTTAGATCCGTCTCTGGGTCCATCCTGTCAGTCCCAGAGACGGATCGCAAAAGCGCTTATAACATGGAGTGAAAACGCTGTGTGAACAAGCCCTAATTTGACACTTTTCACTTTATTCACTATGCACTTTTGCGATGAATTAATGTAACTATATCTTATATATATATATAGTTTGGTATATGGAGTGTATTGTGCCTATATAAGATTATGTGATATATTTTAATATCTATTACATCTATTATTGGATAAAATCCTGGTTGCATTGCCTTTACCTCACCACTATTGTGTCATATTTGTATATATAATTATTTTTTATATATGTATTGTTGATTATAATTTAATAAAGTTTATTTAATTTTTTACTCGTTGGAATTTATTTTGCCGGGGTCTCGGTGAAATATTGACTTATGGTTGATCTAGGTTTTGTTTAGTTTGCTTTGGTGTATGATGAATAAATAAAGTGGGTTTATTCAATGATAATAAACTATATTACAGGATGGAATGCCACTATGCTGCATCAAAAGCCAACACAGCATTAGGAAGTTGCAGCATCTTAATAGAGTATTCTCTTACCCATTTATAAGTGCTGATGTGGTCCTTTCTTAAATATGCACTGCAATTCTGAAAGGGAACCGCAAGGTTTTCCTCCATTCATCCACCCATCAATATTTATTTTTGCTTAAAGGCTGCCAAGTATAGCATTTTTATTAACAGCTTTACAAAGTCACTTGTATAGAAATTAGTAGAAGTCATCCAGAACTGAAGGACTAGAGAAAGAAAAATATTTCTGGACCCAGACAGTGTAGGTGACTCCTAACTCGATGTGTGTGGGCAGAGGTGTTACTGGTATAATTACCACATATTTCTGGTTAAAACAAATGCCTGTTATTTAACACTGCAAATGTTTGTTTATTTATATGTGTTTTTTATTCTAAAAAAATCAACATATAAAAAAAACTTTGTGTACACTGAGAACTGTATTTCAAAGTGCATCTAGAATACTGTCACTTTTCTCTAAAACATATGTGATCTATTAAGAATATGCAGCTACTAACCTACCCTTTAAAGTACATGCTACTGAGCATGCCCTGCTTTGAGCAAGTTCCCATGGAAGTTTAAGACGGTTACTTGTTCACTCTTTGCCATCGATGTGATGAGTTTAGCGGATGTATGTTACCTTGCTAACAGCTTCAGTTCAGCACTAAACACCAGACCGAGAAGAGACAGCAACGTGTCCATTACAATTTCTTCTTCTGTATCTGTCTGGACTCTACACATGAAGTATGCTCTGGATAAAGAGACGTTCTACCAGGCCAGCACTGCTATATCAAACTAGGCCAGCTTGTGTATTAAAATAGAGAGAAGTGAATTTCCATATGATAAACTACATGACAAAAAAAAAAAATTGGCATTAGGTCTATAACACAAGGCTCTGCAGCAATGGACTCTCGAAGATTATTGTTACATTCAATTCCATAGGCAATTTTTCGCCAAATACCTTACGTACGTTTACATTTTGTAATACAATGTAGTAGTACAGTCATGTCTAACATCTAATAAAAAACAATTCTTAATGGTTTTTAAATTCAAAATACTTCCCATCTTTGCTGCTTGAGCGTAAGTAGAAAAAAAAAGAAAAGCCTCATTTAGTGTGGTATCATTTACTGCATATTGCTCTACAGTTTTCTTGTCTGATAGAAAGACTTTCATAATTGGGTCAATATTGGCTTTGATTGTGTTTCATTTCACAAAGGTATTGTAACAAGCCAAGTTAGGGAAACAAGGGAATGGAAAGGATGGGAGCACCATTAAATAAATCAAGGATTAGGTTTTTGGACTCCGTTTTCTCTATTCCCTTGCAGAACACGCTATTTGTGTGGGATACAAAGTCTACCACACGTTTGTGTCCAGAGTATAAAGCATATACTGTCAGGAAACAAAGCAGAAGAGACTATCATTTGCTCTGTTCTCATCTATGGGCTCACCACAGTTCCATCGCTATATCTTTTTTCCACAATATCCCAATAGATACCACTGACGAACGCCATGTGAATGGCCCGTAGCCGAATCAAAGGAATCAATTCTGTGCAAAGGGATTGTATTACTTTGTAATATATAAACTGTAAAGCGCCCTTATAATCACTGTAATCAGGGTACAGTACTCACATAATCTGTATGGTCAGCTGTGGTCTAATTTTACTTGCCAAAAAGGAACATAAAATTAAAGTAACACACATAGGAACAAAATGCCTAGTACAGTTTGTGTCTATGAATATTCTTCTAATTATAAAGAGCACCCCATGAATCACAGGTTCGCATTTGTTAGGACAGATAACAGTGCTATTCCTATATTATGCACCTGATCTCAGTCCCTGCCCTCTGTGCAGTAAGCTAGTGGATTAAGGCCTCGGAGTCAGATGCCAGCACTCCATCACTGCTGGTGTCTTGCCTTCCTGGCTCCAGGGCCACAGCTAACATGGGAAGGCAAAATTCATCACAAGGGTGAGCAGTGATCAGTGCAGCCAAGCCTGACCTGACAGATGACTCCTTCAGTAAGCTCTGAATTTACCGCTGGTGCCAGAGTCTCTGTGGCTTTATGCCACTTTTAACTCAGCTTTGCCCAGAGAGATCACAATGAATTACAAATTCTATTCATTATACATAATAAAATACTGGACACTCTATAACACAACAGATCTATGAAAGCATAATCAATAAAAATGTATATTAAAAAAAAATCATGTATTGCTCATTATAGGGTTTCATCTGGATTTACCAAAGAGTGCTTTACTAGTCAAATGATACAAAGGCAGCAGGGGTGCAAAAAAAACCTACAGCCATATATGACACAAGCATAAATGGCACGTAATCTGTTTTTGCAATGGCGCCCAGGATCTTCAGTGTATGCTCCATGAGCTAACAAAACCTTCTTGGTGGCTCAACCAGGCACACCTAGTAAGAGGCCCATATTGATATTTTTTTTTGGTCAACCACCGATTTGCATATCCCGTCTGAATACACCAGACCTGGGCATTGTACGGTCCGCGGGCCTTATCCGGTACGCTAGCTAGCTGGATGCGGCCCGTACAGTTCCCAGATCTGCTTTACACCATGTTAATAGTAGTGCTAACAGCCCGCCGCGGCCAGGTAGCACTGAGAGGCTGCAGCGGACAGTTCGTGTTACTCTTAATATGCCCGGTATTAGAACTGGGTAGCTTTGCGATGAAGTGAGCTTATCACGCCGCTGCCTCTCCTTGGTCGCACAGGCATCATAGGTTGTGCGGCCAAGGAGCCACCGGATGAGTGTCCCGGCACTGGCGTAATGACGTCACGTCGCCAGTGTTGGGCTGAAGAGATGTTCGGCTAAGGAAAGAGGTAAGGTGAGTAGTAGTGTTATTTTTAATGGCGATTACCTGCCTCAAGCGCCTATCTATATACCTGCCTGAGGGCTCATATCTATAAGCGAAGCAAAGAAAGTGTAGATGATCCAGCAATGGCGAAAGACTAAATCTTTAATGATAGACAAAAATACACATAGTACAGGGGGTGATAAAAATGCTACACCTAAGTAGCCTACGCGTTTCGGGCGTACAACATCGCCCTTGTTCACGGCATAATCTAAAAAACCAAACACTTTACCTTATATAACACTCTTCATGTTCGTGTCGGCAGCGGGGGGCGGGAGCATAGGGCTACTTAGGTGTAGCATTTTTATCACCCCCTGTACTATGTGTATTTTTGTCTATCATTAAAGATTGTTAGTCTTTCGCCATTGCTGGATCATCTACACTTTCTTTGCTTCGCTTGTTTGGCTGTCTCACGGTCGGGACTTGGATCCATGCAGCCGCGAAGACTGGACTTACCAGGAAAGGAGATCAGCTGCTATTCCCACACAATAACGGGTGAGCCTCACTTCATTTTTGCACTAGCTTATGTGCTTATAGTTTTGACGTTTTACCTGCCTGATGGGACCTATCTATATACCTGCCTTACTGAGGGGAGCTTTATATACCTGCCTGAGGGGACCTATCTATATACCTGACTGAGGGGAGCTATATATACCTGCCTGAGGGGACCTATCTATATACCTGCCTTACTGAGGGGAGCTATATATTCCTGCCTGAGGGGACCTATCTATATATCTGCCTTATTGAGGGGAGCTATATATACCTGCCTGAGGGGACATATATCTATATACCTGCCTGACAGAAGACATATCTATAAACCTGCTTTACTGAGGGGATGTATCTATATACCTGCCTTACTGAGGGTACAGAGTTAGTTTTCACAAAAATAAACCCCAAAAACTAATGTTTTCCCCATTCACCCTATGTGTTGTTTTTTTTTTGTTTATTATTTTGGCCCTTTAAAACTATACCACTTTCTCATGCGGCCCCATGAGAAAATGAATTGCCCACCCCTGGTATACACTGTGGGTGCATCCCTCCAAACAGCAGTTCCCTTTTATGTATACCTTTTACGTATTGAATACATAAAACACAAAAACTGTAGTTGTAAAAAAAAACCACTACCAATACATCACATGCAATATATTATTCATATAAATAAGCAGAACCAAAAGGTTTTTGGACACACCATAGCATGTAAGGTATACTATGAAATGTATGTTAAACCGACAAAACTTTATGAATTGTCATTTACCATAGGACTATTCACAAATGGAACATCTGCAGCATTTGTGTGTGAACAAAACTGAAAACCTGCGGTTATTCTGTTGGGTTGAATTTTGCACGGAAAATCTGCAGCAGATTACAGTATGTATGTGGATGAGACTCCAAATCTCATCCACCCAATGAAAACATTTCTGTGCAGAAAGTGATGCACATTTTTAAATCCAAAAATGTCAGTTTGACTTTAATAGGGAAAGGTAAAAATCTGCAAAGTGGGGGGGGAGAAAAAGCACAAATCAAAGCGAAAAAACATGCAAGTGCATATCACTGCTGGGAAGTAAAAAAAAAAAAAAAAAAATCTGTACTGCACAATATGGCGCAGATCTACTGCTGCGGAAGGAGCATGTGAAGGATACTCTAATGGTGTTAAATCACAAAGCAGAAGGAAAAAAGGTAATTAGATCCTGCCCACCTTCAGTCCTTTGACATTTGCCATGGTGGTTAACACAGGTCAGACCGCTTGGATTATTGCCTATCCAATAGTTTATTTCATAAATTACATTAGAAAAAGAAGAGGTAGTAGGTAAATAGAGTTCAGCAGAGCCCAATGAGCATGTCCATGGAGGAATCTAACTTCTAGGTCAGGGATTACAGTAGAACAGTACAAATCTTAAATGACAAACTTGAAATGTCTAAAACATTTAAATGCACAATAATGTAAACTCATGAAATGTGGTAGTTTAAAGTGAACATACTCAAGCTTTTCAGAGTGATCAGCAGCTAGCACAAGTCTTGACCAGGTTCCAGAAACCATGGTTAATAATCACTGGGCTCTATTATAGCAAGACTCTAGAAGTGACTCTACCATTGTAGACAAGAGGCAGGGTATAATGATTCTCCATCTAAATCATGTGTGTCAAACTCAAGGCCTACAGGCCAAATGCAGCTGGCTACATCATTTATATTGCCTGTGAGAGTTGGACACAGTAAACAAGTACCAGCTCTTCCCTGAAGACACAGCTAGCACTTGTCAGAGGCGGCAGCACCACCATAGAGAGTGGATCTTTGATTCAGAGATCTGGTTTGCTCCTCCATAATGTTCTGTTCTGCAATTTACAGACAGTGGCACCGCTCTGACAACCCTATCCATGCACCCAAGCCACCCTCCAAGGTAGAAAGTTCAGTGGTCAAGGGTGAAAGGGGCAGGCCGTTATGCAACCTTACAAAGGTGTTCCAATCTCGTACTTTGATGGCATATTAATAGGTTATGCCATCAAAGTGTGACAGGCTATTAGGAGGGGGGATCCGCACTTCTCTTGGAAATGTGCCCCAGAAAGTCTCCAATCAGAATGGAGGGTAGGTAACGCTTGTGCACTACTCTCCATTCTGTTGTATGGGAGTTCAGAATACAGTTGCACACCCACTCGGTGCACTAAAGAACTCCTAGAACAGAGTGGGAGCTGTGCAAAAGCGAGAACCAACTTCCTTTTCTGAATGGAGACAGGTGGGGGCCCCCGCTCCTGAGATAGGTGTGGGTTCCACCTTTGGACACTGCACCCATGACACTTTGGTGGAAAATCCTATCAATATACCATGAAAGTGCGAGATGGGATACCCCTTTAATGACATCTTATTCTTTAACTAAATCCATGGCACACCATAAATCTCTGTTGGGCTATTTGAATAAGGATGGATTAGGATGATGTGTGATATGGTGTCTCGGTTTATGTAAAATTTATAGTAAGGACTATTTACATTTATATAGGGCTTTTAGTTAAATTTTTTTGGAGGGAAACCCAATAATGCTGATGTGGCCCTTGGTGAAAAGGAGCTTGGAACCCTGCCCCAAAATGTATAATTCATGCAACAATGTGAACTTTACACTTAATAGACCCCAAATCAGTTGTATGGGGCTTTAAAATGTAGAAAAAAAATGTTTTAGCAGCCTCCAAATTATCAGCAACAGGCGGGGTTTACACTGAAAGATGATACCATGTGTGTAGATAACACAGGACCCCACCAGTCAAAATAGGAGATGGTCACAACTCCCCCTTTCCCCTGCCCGCACACTGACTTTTTCCCCAGGTCAGAGGCATGTCTAGAAAACCCCTCCTACAAAAGTAAAGGGGGTCTGCTCCAGTTCACAGGCTCTTAATTTTCCATTTAATGCAGTAAGCATATCTCAAAATGCTGTTCAGAAGGCTGCTTCCAAAATCACATTAAAAATTAAAAAATATACAAATCAGAAAATAATAAACAGCTAAAAAGAATATTGTACCAGCTTTTTTTCTTCAAATATTTAAAAAAAAAATATTGGTGATATATTGCCTTTAATTTGAAAGCTGCAGAAAAAAAAGTTGTGTAAAAAAGAACAAAATGTTTTAGCTACAGTTTTTGATTATCCTGTCATAAGTGGGATCTGGAGAGCTCACATTCAAGGAATTGCACAAAAAGGTTTCAATGTGGACAGGATGTCCACTAGTATATCAATCAGGAACCCTAAAGTAGTTGTAACTGCTCAAACTCTAAAGGGTTTGTAAATAGTGATTTAGATAACCATCTGGAACTAAAGAATATTAATGCGTATGTAGCTATGTAAAATTTGGATCTGGTGGTGGAGGCTCAGGGGTCAGGATGCAGTCTCCACGGAGCAGTGGTTTTTCCTGTGGATTCCGGGGCTTAACCCAGTGGTGGGTGGGCTTAAGTCCTTGCTTCTCCCTTCACCCACATTTTCCCCCCTTGGTTAATTGTGGACACATGTCTTTTTAAAACCGTACTAATATGTAAGATCCCCCAAAACAGAGCCCGGTGTCGTAAACCTTGCCCCATGCAACCCATCAAAAAATGCTATGACTTTTATGTCGAAATATTTGCCCCCTTGGCGTCCCGATAACACAAAAAGGGGGAAATCCCAAATGGTAACTGAAGCAGCAGTTTCTATCTCTCCTTTTTTCAATTTAAAAAGTCTTATAAATGTCAATCTTTCTGCAAGGTTCTTTAAAAATTTTACATATGTTTTTTGTGTATTTTGGATGTTTTTTGGTCTTCCTATCAAGGGGTAAAACAGAACGGAAAGATTTTTAAGAATGCAGTTGAAAAACAATAGTTTTTGGGTTTGTCCCCATTTAAAAAAACACTGCTGTTTTTTTTCCCCAAAATAACCGTGTCCTGTGACCTATTAACCATTGTTGTATTTGGTGTTGGAGTAGTGACCGCGGGGCAGATTTTTTGGGAAAATTTTTTTAAAAGGGGATGTATGTTCCTTAGTTTCGGCTGTTTCCACTGCTCTCAGCTTTAATCTGGAAATGCAGGGGCGTTTCTTCCCCTCCCGCTGGGTGAATCACCCCCCCCTCCTGGGCTGCGGGCTCCCGGACTCCCCCCTCCCCTCTCGAGTCCAATGTCACGGGTTTTCCTCCCTTAGTCTTATTTTGTAAGAGCTGTATACAACCACAGGCTGCATTCATTTAGACTGGCAATGAACTCTTCTCTCACAGCTGGAGATGCTCTATGAAGGGCAAGATCCGTTTCTATGCAGGAGAGTTGGCCCGGGAAAAACGTTATGTTTTTCATTGAGATTGTTGCAGTTGTTTTTTGTGGGGGTGGGGGAAAAGGAAAATGTACGGCCCCCAACTTGGTCAGGCAGGGATCGACACAAATTGTGCATTTCTGAATTGTAAGCCCTTAGTGTAAGTCTGTTTCTTCTGCCTGTATAAAGTGAAAAAAGGCGGGCCTTACTCTGAGTGGAGACATCGCTCCGTGAATTGACCCGGGGGGGGGGGGAAAAAAAAATGAAATGAGCTCTCGGGTTGAAATGAAGGAGGGGGACCCGGGGGGATCCGCCGCATGGATATCAGTGTAAACAAAAACAAAGTAAGGAAAACGTGAAAACGGACAGCTTTGTAATAATCCAAATTTCAAAATTGGTTTTCACTTCCCCTTATTCTGAGACCATTTAAATTAATGCCCCTTTTTCGACCGTAAATACCATACTCCAGGGGTTTGGGGGTTTACGACCTGGACGTTTGATCTCCGGGGGATCGGCGAACCAAACGAGTTTTGCGCATTTGGGCGGGGTGCGCGTTATTACAGCTGACATCCCCCCCCGCGTCGGCCCCCACCCCCGGGCGCTCGAGGGGGGGGGGGGTCGGTTACCTCTTAATTATGCCGTCGAGTGCAATAACTAAGGAGAGCGGAGGGATCGCTCCCCTGCGTTTTTGTCGGCGGGAGCCGGGAGGCGCCGAT
>JAODAL010018079.1:0-75782 GCA_025379985.1 Phyllomedusa bahiana
CTGGGGCCGAATTTTAAAACAAACTCAGTGGCTTGTTGGCAGGATATAGACATGGAATCGCGGCCATCTTGAATGCCTCATTCTGCACAATCTTTCGTCCTCAAATGGATATCTGTATGGTCTTATAAGGAGGAAAGCTTGGTATTTTCTTATAAACAAACTTTAGCTTATTGAAACAAACATGTACACATATTAGCATTAACCCTCACAAATCCATATAACATTTAAACACTCTTATTGCAGTTCGTGCGTCTGTTTGGTGCAGAGAGCTCAGTTGTACACAAATTGTGTTATACATATTTCCTAGTAAATTGCGCCTGTAGTCAGTGGTGCGAAGGCCGCCTTATTAATCCATATAACTGTTTAATACTTCTATTTCACTCAGTGCATCTCAGTTTGGCACTAATTGTGCATTTGTATGATATTTTGTTGAAAACTATCAACTGCTAGTCCTACTGGGCAGTTGTAAATCTCCGGGACTGAAGGAAGAACACTGTTGATTTTGTGTTACGGTTCTTCCACCAGACCGCATTTCACAGATATTTGATAGAAACAATTCTGTTTCTAATCCTAGTTGGCTGTTGGAAATTAGAGGGATTTAAGAATAGCTGTGATTTGCCGTCTTTCAATAAGAGACTGTCAAAAACTCTTCCATACCTTTTAAATTTTTATCTTTCTGAATATGGAGCGAACTGCAGGTGGTAAGCGAGCAAAGAGGGGTGTAGGACATGGCGTGGAGGTAGAGGTACGAGAGAAAGTGATCCTTCCATTGCTGGCGACAACACGAAAGCCAGCGGATCGTCAGTTGCAGGACCGTCAGGCCTGTCATCGCTGGGTCGGTGCCCTGTGAATCTCAGTAACGAACAGCGTGGCCAATCTGTTCTTCAGTGGTTAATGCAACCTGCATGCTGTGGTCCAGGACAGGGATAGTCTATGTCCAGTTAAACTAAAATGGTGGTTCAAAGACTCCTTTTTCCAGCACTTTTTAATCTGTGGGTCATGCAGATTTAAGGGTAATGCTGCAGTACAGGACAGGCATAGTCAATGTTCTGTTAAACTAAAATAGTGGTTCAAAGACTCCTTTTTCAGGCACATTTTAATCTGTGGGTCATGCAGGTTTGAGGGTCATGCTGCGGTACAGGACAGGTATAGTAAATGTCCAGTTCAACTAAAATGGTGGTTCAAAGACTCCTTTTTCCAGCACTTATTAATCGGTGGGTCATGCGTGTTTTTGGGGTCATGCTGCAGTACAGGACAGGTATAGTCAATGTCCAGTTCAACTAAAATGGTGGTTCAAAGACTCCTTTTTCAGGCACTTTTTAATCTGTGGGTCATGCAGGGTTGAGGGTCATGCTGCGGTCCAGGACAGGGATAGTCAATGTCCAGTTCAACTAAAATGGTGGTTCAAAGACTACTTTCTTCTGGCACTTTTTAATCTTTGGGTCAGGTGGGTTTGGGGGTAATGCTATGGTACAGGACAGGATAGTCAATGTCCAGTTCAACTAAAATGATGGTTCAAATAATACTACCTTCTGGCACTTTTTAATTTGTGGGTCATGCAGGTTTAAGGGTCATACAGTGGTACAAGACAGGGATAGTAAATAGTCTGTCAGTCTTTTTCTGTGACTCTTGTTGCCTAATTGTTTTGCAAAGATGTAGCACATATTCGTTCCTGTTGTGGATGTTAATTCCAGCTTCTCCACCCCTGTTTGGGTGTAAGAATGAAGCTCTTGTTCCTCTCCCATAGACTTTAATGGTCATCGGCGATAATCTGTTATCGACTATCGGCATGATAATTGCCGATATCGACTATCGATCCGATAACGATAGTTGACACAATCGCTCACCACTAGTTATGGAGAGCTTTGTAGGTCATGGTTAGTAACTTGAAGTGAATTCGCTGGGCAATGGGTAGCCAGTGAAGGGATCGTCAGACTGGAGAGGCAGAGGAGTAGCAAGGAGAGAGGTGGATAAGACGGGCAGCAGAATTGAGGATGGATTAAAGAGGAGCAAGAGTGCTAGACGGGAGGCCGCAGAGGAGGATGTTGCAGTAGTCGAGGCGGGAGATGACAAGGGCATGGACTAGCATTTTTGTAGAGTCGAAGTTGAGGAATGAGCGGATGTGAGAGATATTTTTCAGGTGGAGGCGACAGGCAGAAGTAAGTGCTTGGATGTGTGGTTAGAAAGACAGAGAGGATTCGAAGATTATCCCGAGGCAGCGGACTTGCGGAACAGGTGAGAGTGTACAGCCATTGACTGAGATAGAGAGATAGGTGGAGGGATGGGAGTGGACGGTGGAAAGATGATGAGTTTAGTTTTCTCCACATTTAGTTTGAGGAGACGGGGTGAGAAGAAGGAGGATATGGACGATAGGCAGTCTGGGATCTGGGAGAGAAGAGAGGTGACATCTGGGCCAGAGATGTAGAGTTGTATGTCGGTGGTATTTAAAGCCGTGTGAAGCTATGAGGTGACCGAGGTCAAGAGTGTAGAGAGAGAAGAGTAGCGGGCCCAGGACTGACCCCTGGGGGACACCAACAGAGAGTGGCCAGGGGTAGGAGCTGGAGCGAGAATGAGAGACGCTGAATGTCCACTCAGTGAGATATGAGGAGATCCAGGAAAGAGCCAAGCCTGTGATACCGAGGGAGGAGAGGATTTTTAACAGGATGGAGTGGTCGACAGTGTCAAAGGCGGAGGACAGGTCTAGGAGGAGAAGACAAAATTTAGTGGCGTGGGGGCTTTGGCAGTTACTAGGTCATTGGTGACCGTGGGTAGGGTGGTTTCGGTAGAGTGGTGGGGTCGGAAACCAGATTGTTGTGGGTCAAGGAGGAGAGTTTGGGGGAGAGGTGAGAGGACAGTTGGAGATGGACGTGCTGCTCAAGGAGTTTGGATGCAAAAGGAAGCACAGAGATGGAGCGATAGTTGGACAGACAGGAGGGGGTCAAGGGATGTTTTTTTAAGGATGGGTGTGATAGTAGCATGTTTAAAAGAGAAAGAGAAGATGCCAGAGGTTAGCGATAGGTTAAAAGGTGGGTGAGGGCTGGGATGATAACAGCGCTAAGGTCTGGGATGAGGTGGGATGGCAGTGGGTCAAGATTACAGGTAGTGAGGTTGGATTTGGACAGTAGACAGGACCGGTTGTCATGAGTCACGGTGGGGAAGCAAGTTAAGGGGGTAGAGCATTGTGCGGATATAGAGGAGGGTGCTGGGGCCTGTGGACTGAGTACAGTTAAGCTGTTTCTGATTAGGTTGATTTTGTGTAGGAAGCAAATGGCAAAGTCATCTGCAGAAAGGATAGATGGGGGAGGTGCTGGTAGATGGAGGAGAGAGTTAAAGGTGTTGAAAAGTTGTCTGGGGTTGTGAGACAGGGAGTATATGAGAGTGGTTAAATAATCCTGTTTGGCTAGTGTGAGTGCAGATTTAAATGTATGTAGTGATTGTTTGTATGAGGTGAAGGTAGAGGGGGCCCCGGTTTTCTTCCAGCGGCGTTCGGCAATTCTGGAAGCTCGCCTCAGCTGTTTAGTGGAGTCTGTGTGCCAGGGTTAATTGTTGAGTTTGCGGGTTTTGTTGTGTGTGAGAGGAGCGACACAGAGTCAAGGCTGGTGGCGATTGTGTGGTTGTAAAAGGCGGTGGCTGCGTCTGGGTCATTATGTGAGGATATGGCAGAGAGGGGTGCAAGAGAGTCAGAGAGAGTACGCGGGTTAAGATTTTGTAGGTTTCTGTGGGGGTGTACTAGGTGTGAGACCAGAGGGGCAGGTGGGGTGGAGATGGTGGGAAAGGTAAGCAGATTGTGGTCACATATGGGGTGGGAGGAGTTGGAGAAGTCAGATAGGGGGCAGAGGCTGGTGAAAATGAGGTCCAGTGTGTGACTGTCTTTGTGAGTGGCTCCAGAGGTCCACTGTGAGAGGTTGAAGGAGGAGCAGAGTGAAAGGAGTTTGTTAGAAGCAGAGTGGGTTGTGTCGATTGGAATGTTAAAATCTGCCATGATGATAGTAGGGATGTCAGTAAAGAGAAAATGGACAAGCCAGGAAGCAAAGTGGTCGAGGAAGGCAGTTGCAGGGCCTGGTGGTCGGTAGACAACAGCCACTTGGAGGTTGGAGGGGGAGTAGATGTGGACAGAGTGCACCTCAAAGGAGAGGAGTGTGAGGGAAGGTAGAAGTGGAGTGGGGACGAAGGAACAAGTGTCAGACAAGAGGAGGCCATCACCTCCGCCATGCTTGTTACCAGGGCGAGGGGTATGGGTAAGTTGGAGGGCACCAAAGGAGAGAGCAGCAGGAGAGACTGTTTCAGATGGTGTAAGCCATGTTTCAGTCAGACCAAGGAAGAGTACATTTCTTGAGATGAATAAGTCATGTACAGAATGTAGGACAGTTTATTGCATACAGACCGTGCATTCCAGAGAACTCCAAGGAGAGGGATAGGGGGAGCAGGGGTCAGAGGGATGTGCTTTAGGTTGGAGGGGTTAACAGAATTTGTAGTGGTGAGAGACACTGGTGGGAATGTGCTGGGGGGGGGCCCGGGGTTTGGGGATATGTCCCCAGCAGCAAGGAGCAGCCGAGAGTGAGTGAGCAGGTGGGAGTAGGAAAGACTGTAGTTTGGCAGGGTTTGTTTGGTACGGAGGGCATTAACAGTGGGGAAGAGGTTGGTGGCAGCAGACAGGTGAGAAGGTAGAATTCATGGAGAAATGTAGAGCTCATTGCCCAGTGAGGGTGTTTGGGGATAGGCAGTTAGTGCAAGGAAAGTGGAGATAGAGATAATGGTGGGAAAGAAAAGCATAGTGTGAGACAGGTTAGAAAGCTGTGAATGGAAAAGATTAAGTAGCTGTTACCTTGCAATTCTTGTTCAATTCTGCTCAAATTCTGGTTTTAATTCACACTTAGAACGGGCATTTTAAGCAGGGCCACACGTGACTAGTGTGCTTGCCTATATACTAAGTAACATCCTAAACAGACAATCAGATGTGAACAAGAAATGGGAGGGGTCGAGACAGCAATTAGCAGAGTAGGGGGAGAATAGGAAACGAGATTACAGGTAAGATACACTGGCCCTATGCACACAGCAGGGAATTGGGATAGAGAAGATGGCAGTGTGATAACAAGTTATGACAATACTACAGATAAACATCAAAGGAGAAACATACATCAAATGGCGGATGGGAGCAGTAGTTGTTCATAATTATCCTTTGTGTAAAAGGTTGCACACTGACACTATAATTTTCAATTCATAGAAAAAACTTTATTGAGCAACATAGTGATAACCATCCGGCTTCATAAAATATATGGTCATTATACTTTCATTTTTTAAGTGTAATTAGATTCGTATATTCTGACGTTTTGGTCCCTAATTGGACCTTTTTCAATTGAATCTTTCACAAGTTTTTACATTTATTCATTTCTTTGAAACTTTTTTATACCAGACGCGCGATGCGTGTAGGGACCGAAACGTCAGACTATACGAATCTAATTACACTTAAAAAATGAAAGTATAATGACCATATGTTTTATGAAGCCGGATGGTTATCACTATGTTGCTCAATAAAGTTTTTTCTATGAATTGAAAATTATAGTGTCGGTGTGCAACCTTTTACACAAAGGACTGTTATATAATTTTGGTGTGCACCCGCCCATAACTGAAGAGTGCCAAAGACATATTCTCTACACAGTTGTTCATAATTAGGGCATATCCACAAGATGTGCCATAAATGTCTGATAGACGCAGGTCCAGGAGCGGGTTCAAGGGTAGGCGAAAGTAGACACTTGGCTAGTACAACTCTTAACATTAAATGTACAGGATCACAATTTCATCAAAAATAAAATAACTGCAATATGTGGTTCTGCTGCCATAATGTTAGACTGCGTTTCAGCAGAGTGACGCCATCCCCACCTAGATATCTCCCTGATCCTGGTGCTTCAGCTCACACTCAGCCTCTGGCACTTTCAGTGAATGACTCCCCTGGCGTATTGTGGCTCCACTGGAGCCAAAATGGGAGGTACTGAACTGGTTCTCAGCACTAATGGATGCAGTGCCTCGCATCTGGACTTACCCTGCATCCTCCAACGTCAGAGACACCTCTAGTTCACAACCAGAACCCTTAACTCACAGTCTGCACAAATGTGGGGACAGCTGACATGACTATCACTTTCCCTTTCTAACTATACGCAGATAATGCCCTGCAGAAGCTACATGGAGTCCAGTGATGTGCAGTAACAAGAAAGGTGTGTCATTACTTGTTGTTAGGAGAATCCCCTCTCAAATGTATCTACAGCTGCTGCTGAGCACAAGTCAAAGTCTGTCACATATTAAAATATGACAATATCCTTTTTTATCCCATAATGTTAAAACTGTAAAAAAAAAAAAAAAAAAAAAAAAGGAAAGAGTGCCATTTTCTAGTTGCTTTGCGTCCTCAAAAAATTATAATAAAAATTATTTTAAAAAAATTGTACTTATCCCACAAAGGTAATAACTAATTCTAAAAGCCCTCTATCAGGATCGGCTTACCAAGAGGCAAACCGGGGATGTGGATCCTCTGGAGCACTGCAAGTGATGGTATAAGCCACTCCAGGGAGCGGAGTCTAAGTAGGTCCCGGTTTTCACCAGAGCCCGCCGCGAAGCGGGATGGACTTACTGCGGCGGAACACTACCAGGTCGCTACCCCTGATGTCACCTGCTTGCGGTGGTGGCCAAGGTGTGGCGTGTTACAAAATCGTGAAGCAAGCTCATAGTCGGGGACAGGCAGGAAGGTCAGGACAGACGGAAAGGTTCATGGTCGAGGGACGGAGGCAAAAGGTACGGTACACAGCAGACACAAGAAATAGGATCAGTGATCGTTGAAGGCCAATCACCGGCGCGCTGTCCCTTTAAATTCAGATGCAGTACCGCACACGGCAGGGAACAGGAGCAGCCGGATGACCATGTCGCTGTGCCGCTCGCAGCAGAAGATTCCGCCTGGGTGCGGGTGTGAACGCGACCCGACTCAGGGGTCGCGAGGACACCAGTTAGAGTACCACCCCCTTAGGCCTCCCTCTCTTTCTAGCCTGCAGAAACCTTATCAGGATATCCCGGTCCAGGATGTTATCTTTCGGCTCCCATGACCTTTCCTCTGGCCCAAACCCCTTCCAGTCAACCAAGAAGAACTGTCTCCCTCTAACCGTCTCCATGGCCAAAATCTCCTTAACCGTAAAAACATTGGTGGAGTCAGCTGTGGGAGATGGGGGATCAAAGGATCGTGAGAACCAATTAAGGATGACCGGCTTCAGCAGGGAGACATGGAAGGAGTTTGAAATGCGCATAGTAGGAGAGAGCTGGAGTTTTTAGGCCACAGGGTTGATGTGTATCAGGACTTCAAAAGGGTCTCTATAGCTGGGAATTTTGAAGTGGACATATCTGGCTGACAACCATACCCTATCTCCTGGGACAAAGGATTGAGGGGGTCTCCTTTTCTTGTCTGCCTAAACCTTCATACGGGCAGAAGTCTGAAGCAGAGATTGGCATGTCCTCTTCCACATAGAAAATAAATCATGAACGAGATTTCCACTGCAGGAACGTCGGAGGAGGCAGAGGGCAGAGGAAGGGGCAGATGGGGGTGCCGGCCGAAGACCATGAAAAAAAGGAATGCCCCGGAAGAATCTGACTCCAGAGAATTGTATGAAAATTCAGCCCAAGGCAATAAACTAGACCAATCGTCATGTCGAGCATACACGAAGTGGCGGAGATAGGTACCCAAGACCTGATTCACCCTTTCGGCCTGGCCATAAGATTGTGGGTGATAAGCAGACGAAAAGTCCAGTTTGACTTGTAATTGCGAACAGAGGCCCCGCCAGAATCTTGAGACAAACTGAACTCCCCAGTCTGAGACGATATGTTGTGGAAGTCCATGCAACCGGAAAATATGCTGGAAGAAGAGATTTGCCAGACGTGGAGCGGAAGAGAGACCAGGCAACGGGACGAAGTGTGCCATTTTAGAAAATCATTCAGTGACCACCCAGATGACCGTATTACCATCCGAGGGAGGTAGGTCGGTGATGAAGTCCATAGCAGTGTGGACCCATGGACTGTTAGGAACGGGCAGAGGCTGCAGCAGACCCGCCGGTTTGAGGCGAGGAGATTTGTTGTGAGCACAAGTGGCACAAGTGGGAATTCCATCAATTCCTTCACATCTTTGGCCAGATCAGGCCACCAGTAAAAATGGGAAATCAGGGAACAAAACTTTCGAACCCCTGGGTGTCTGGCTATTTGAGAACAATGACCCCAGTTCAGCACCCTTTTTCGAAGCGCAAGGCGCACATATGTCTTGCCCAAGGGCGCGCATTAGAGGTTTACGGATATCAGATGTTCTGGGGGTAAAACAATGACCACCTGGCTTGGCGTGGGTTTAGACGCTGCGCTGTTTGGAGGTAGAGGAGATTCTTGTGTTCGGTGAAGATGTTTACGGGATGCCGAGCACGCTCCCGGAGGTTGCACCATTCCTCCAAGACAAGTTTAATGGCCATTAGCTCCCGATCCCCGATGGTGTAGTTTCTCTCAGCGGGCGAAAAGGTTTTAGAGAAGAAGCCCCAGGTGCGAGTCTTGCCCCTGGGGCCCTTTTGGGTGAGGACCACTCCAGCTCCTACAGAAGAGGCGTCAACTTCCAAGAAGAAGGGGCTCTCAGAATCTGGCCGGGATAAAATGGGAGCAGAGGCAAAGGCGGCCTTTAAGTTGTTGAAGGCCTCTTCAGCGGCAGGTGTCCAGAGTCTGGTCTGCTTCCTGGTGAGGGCCACAATAGGGGCGACCAAAGTCGAGAAGTGTGGGATGACTTGCCTGTAGTAGTTTGCGAACTCCGAGAAGCGTTGGACGGCCTGAAGACCGACAATGTTGAAGGCCGTCTTCCACTCGTCAACCTCTCTGATCCGAATGAGGTTGTAAGCTCCTTGCAAATCCAACTTGGAGAAGATTCTAGCCCCCCGGAGACGGTCAAAGAGTTTGGTAATTATTGCTATTGGGTACGGGTTTTTATTGGTGATTTTGTTGAGTCCACGGTAATCGATGCAAGGACGCAGTGACCAATCCTTCTTTTCCAAAAAGAAGAAACCGGCACCCGCAAGAGAGGTAGACTTGCGAATCAAGCCCTTTCGTAAATTTTCTTGAATGTAGGCTGACATAGCCTGTGTCTCGGGTACAGAGAGAGGGTAGGACTGGGGAGGACTAGCCTCGGGCAGTAGGTCAATAGGGTAATCATAGGGATGATGAGGCGGAAGAGTCTCCGCTTGTTTCTCCAAGAAAACATCCTGGAAGTCCTGATACTGCGCTGGCAGACCCAGAAGAGGTTTTGGAGATAGCCGTGGAGGAGTGGGGCGCACTGGGCGAGGTGCCACTAAGCAGCGAGTCTGGCAGTCCTGACTCCAACGCATAACTTCGGCCGTCTTCCAGTCAAGCATAGGGGCGTGATGTTGTAGCCATGGAAGCCCCAGGAGGACAGCCGAGGATGAACAGGGGTAACACGAATGCGATCCCCTCTTTATGCAAAGCTCCACTTGCACAGACACCGGTTCCGTCCAAAGGTGAATAGAGTCACTCAGCAGTTCGCTGCTGACAGATGAGATCACCAGGGGTTGGTCTAAACGGACCACCGGGAGGCGATGCTTAGTCACCAGGGTAGCATCCATAAAATTCCCGGCTGATCCAGAGTCCAGAAATTCAGCCTCTTGGAACGAAATTCCGGAATTGGTAGTGATCTGAACTGGCAAAGTGAGATAAGGAGAGGGATTGCTCACACCTAGGGACACCTCTCCCACGAAGCCTAGTTGCACGCGTTTCTCGGACGTTGCTGGCGAAGCGGACAACCCGTGCAGAAATGTTCAGGGCTGCCGCAGTAGAGACAGAGGTTCTCCTCACGTTGTCTTGATAGCTCTTGCCGAGTTAGGTGAGCCCTGTCCACCTTCATGGCTTCTTCGACGTCCGGCTGCGAAGGAGTCCGTAGGAATACCGGCACTAGTCAGGGCAGACGGCGTAACCGGACCGGCTCACGTTCCTGACAAAGCTCCTCCTGTCTTTTTTGAGAAGCGTACGTCGATGCGGGTGGCCAGATGTATCAACCTACTCAAGGAAGATGGAGGATCCCTGGTGGAGATGGCATCCTTAATCTGGCTGGAAAGAGCCTTCTTGAACGTGGCACACAATGATGCATCGTTCCAGACTAATTCTGAAGCCAGAGTGCGGAATTGCACAGGGTAGTCCCCTACGGAGGTGTTCCCTTGCTGCAAGTTCAGCAAAGCAGTCTCAGCTGAGGATGAGTGGGCGGGTTCCTCAAAAATACTTCGGAACTCCTGAAGGAAAGTACCGAGATCAGCCGTGACGGGGTCGCCTCGGTCCCAAAGTGGAGTCGCCCAGGCCAGGCCCTTTCCAGAGAGAAGACTGACCACGAAGGCCACCTTCGAAACTTTCTGACGGAAAACTGACTGGCCATATAGTTCCACGTGCAGGGAGCATTGGGTGATGAAGCCCATGCAGGCTTTAAGGTCCCCATCAAATTTCGTCGGGATGGACAACCGGAGCTTTGGGCCAGCGGACATTCGCGGGGCTGCTGCCACGAGGGCAGCCAGGGCAGCCGGCTGCTGCCGCTGAGTGGCGAGGAGCTGCTGCATCCTTTTCGTCAGCTGGTTAAGCTGCTGTGCCTGCTGCGCGATCTGCTTAGACTGCTGGGCCACGATGGTGATGTCAGAGACGCTCAGAAGAGGCACCTTGGCGGGATCCATGGCTGAATCGACCTATCAGGATAGGCTTACCAAAAGGCAAACCGAGGATTTGTATCCTCTGGACCACCGCAAGCGATGGTATAAGCCACACCAGGTAGCGGAGTCTAAGTAGGTCCGGTTTTCACCAGAGCCCGCCGCAAAGCGGGATGGACTTGCTGCGGCGGAACACTACTAGGTCACTACCCCTGACATGACTTGATTGCGGTGGCAGCCGAGGAGTAGCGTGGTACAAAGTCGTGAAGCAAGCTCGTAGTTGGGGACAGGCAGAAAAGTCAGAACAGGCGGCAAGGTTCGTGGTCGAGGGACTGAGGCAAAAGGTACGGTACACAGTAGACACAAGATGTAGCGGGAATGCTTCCTCTCAAGGCACAGGGCACTATCGCTTCGGCAGGGACAAAAGGAAAGGGCAGGACCCAAATAGGATCAGCTCCGGCGAAGGCCAATCACCGGCACGCTGTCCCTTTAAATTCATATGCAGTACCGCGTGCGGCAGGGAACAGGAGCGTGGCGAGGTGAGTCGACGGAGCTGCGAGCACGCCCACAGCCAACCGGACCAGGTCGCGGCACTGCTCGCAGCAGAAGACGCCGCTGGGGTGCTGGTGTGCCCGCGACCCGACACGGGGGTTACGGGGACACCCGTTACACCTTCACTTAGGTCCATGGATGGAAAAATTAAAACATTATTGGTCACAGAAAATGGTGATGCAAGGGAGTTTTAAAAAATAAAAAAAGTTTTTATTTTTTTTAAAGTACTAAAAACAAAGCAAGAACAGTGAATTCCATGGAAAAAAAAAATGGTGAAAGTGCATTTTTTCTCCATTACACCTGACTGAAAGGGCACAGCCATAGGCACAGTGGGCCAAATTTACTGTATCAAAACTGTGTAAGGGTACGTTCACATGCCATATTTCAGCGTGTAATACACCTGAATTATGCCTCACAAATACAGTAATTCATAGCACTCAATGAGAGCTATGAATACCTGCTGTTTTCTCCCGTTTACACACCGGGGAAAGTAAATGTCAGTGGGAGTACCTCAGAAGTACACGCTGGGCAGCTCATACTTCTGAAGCGACAGGCATATTGCAGTCATCTATCGGGATGCATAGTGTGTGGCGAAATACATCTACAATATGTCATGTGACCCATCCTTCTTTTCCACAAAGAAGAAACCGGCACCCGCAAGAGAGGTAGACTTGCGAATCAAGCCCTTTCGTAAATTTTCTTGAATGTAGGCTGACATAGCCTGTGTCTCGGGTACAGAGAGAGGGTAGGACTGGGGAGGACTAGCCCCGGGCAGTAGGTCAATAAGGTAATCATAGGGATGATGAGGCGGAAGAGTCTCCGCTTGTTTCTCCAAGAATACGTCCTGGAAGTCCTGATACTGCGCTGGCAGATCCAGTAGAGGTTTGGGAGATAGCCGTGGAGGAGTGGGGCGCACCGGGCGAGGTGCCACTAAGCAGCGAGACTGGCAGTCCTGACTCCAACGCATAACTTCGGCCGTCTTCCAGTCAAGCATAGGGGCATGACGTTGTAGCCATGGAAGCCCCAGGAGGACAGCCGAGGATGAACAGGGGTAACACGAATGCGATCCCCTCTTTATGCAAAGCTCCACTTGCACAGACACCGGTTCCGTCCAAAGGTGAATAGAGTCACTCAGCAGTTCGCTGCTGACAGATGAGATGACCAGGGGTTGGTCTAAACAGAACCACCGGGAGGCGATGCTTAGTCACCAGGGTAGCGTCCATAAAATTCCCGGCTGATCCAGAGTCCAGAAATTCGGCCACTTGGAACGAAATTCCGGAATTGTTAGTGATCTAAACTGGCAAAGTGAGATAAGGAGAGGGATTGCTCACACCTAGGGACACCTCTCCCATGAAGCCTAGTTGCACGCGTTTCTCGGACGTTGCTGGCGAAGCGGACAACCCGTGCAGAAATGTTCAGGGCTGCCGCAGTAGAGACAGAGGTTCTCCTCACGTTGTCTTGATAGCTCTTGCCGAGTTAGGTGAGCCCTGTCCACCTTCATGGCTTCTTCGACGTCCGGCTGCGAAGGAGGCCGTAGGAATACCGGCACTAGTCGGGGCAGACGGAGTAACCGGACCGGCTCACGTTCCTGACAAAGCTCCTCCTGTCTTTTTTGAGAAGCGTACGTCGATGCGGGTGGCCAGATGTATCAACCTACTCAAGGAAGACGGAGGATCCCTGGTGGAGAGGGCATCCTTAATCTGGCTGGAGAGAGCCTTCTTGAACATGGCACACAATGATGCATCGTTCCAGGCTAATTCTGAAGCCAGAGTGCGGAATTGCACAGGGTAGTCCCCTACGGAGGTGTTTCCTTGCTGCAAGTTCAGCAAAGCAGTCTCGGCTGAGGATGAGTGGGCGGGTTCCTCAAAAATACTTCGGAACTCCTGAAGGAAAGTACCAAGATCAGCCGTGACGGGGTCGCCTCGGTCCGAAAGTGGAGTCGCCCAGGCCAGGCCCTTTCCCGAGAGAAGACTGACCACGAAGGCCACCTTCGAACTTTCTGACGGAAACTGACTGGCCATAAGTTCCACGTGCAGGGAGCATTGGGTGATGAAGCCCATGCAGGCTTTAAGGTCCCCATCAAATTTCGTCGGGATGGACAACCGGAGCTTTGGGCCAGCGGACATTCGCGGGGCTGCTGCCACGAGGGCAGCCAGGGCAGCCGGCTGCTGCCGCTGGGTGGCGAGGAGCTGCTGCATCCTTTTCGTCAGCTGGTTAAGCTGCTGTGCCTGCTGCGCGATCTGCTTAGACTGCTGGGCCACGATGGTGATGTCAGAGACGCTCAGAAGAGGCACCTTGGCGGGATCCATGGCCGAATCGAACTGTCAGGATCGGCTTACCAAGAGGCAAATCGGGGATGTGGATCCTCTGGACTACCACAAGCTATGGTATAAGCCACGCCAGGGAGCGGAGTCTAAGTAGGTCCGGTTTTCACCAGAGCCCGCCGCAAAGCGGGATGGACTTGCTGCGGCGGAACACTACTAGGTCACTACCCCTGACATGACTTGATTGTGGTGGCAGCCGAGGAGTGGCGTGGTACAAAGTCGTGAAGCAAGCTCGTAGTTGGGGACAGGCAGAAAAGTCAGAACAGGCGGCAAGGTTCGTGGTCGAGGGACTGAGGCAAAAGGTACAGTACATAGTAGACACAAGATGTAGCGGGAATGCTTCCTCTCAAGGCACAGGTCACTATCGCTTCGGCAGGAACAAAAGGAAAGGGCAGGACCCAAATAGGATCAGCGCCCGGCGAAGGCCAATCACCGGCACGCTGTCCCTTTAAATTCATATGCAGTACCGCGTGCGGCAGGGAACAGGAGCGTGGCGAGGTGAGTAAACAGAGCTGCGAGCACACCCGCAGCCAGAAGGACCAGGCCGCGGCGCTGCTTGCAGCAGAAGACGCCGCTGGGGTGCAGGTGTGCCAGCGACCCGACACGGGGGTCATGGGGACACCCGCTACACCTTCACTTAGGTCCATGGATGGAAAAATTAAAACATTATTGGTCACAGAAAATGGTGATGCAAGGGAGTTTTAAAAAAATAAAAAAAAAGTTTTTATTTTTTTTAAAGTACTAAAAACAAAGCAAGAACAGTGAATTCCATAGGAAAAAAAAAATGGTGAAAGTGCATTTTTTTCTCCATTATACGTGACTGAAAGGGCACAGCCATAGGCACAGTGGGCCACATTTACTGTATCAAAACTGTGTAAGGGTACGTTCACATGCCATATTTCAGCGCGTAATACACCTGAATTATGCCCCACAAATACAGTAATTCATAGCTCTCATTGAGTGCTATGAATACCTGCTGTTTTCTCCCGTTTACACACCGGGGAAAGTAAATGTCAGTGGGAGTACCTCAGAAGTACACGCTGGGCAGCTCATACTTCTGAAGCGACAGGCATATTGCAGTCATCTATCGGGATGCATAGTGTGTGGCAAAATACATCTACAATATGTCATTTGAACATATCCATGATTACCAGGAGCTCAGATTGGTCACTATGAGCTCTGTTTAATCGCTATGGGCAACAAGGACAGTTTTAGTATTAGACAGTTTAGACCAGTGTTTCTCAACTCCAGTCCTCAAGACCCACCAACAGGTCATGTTTTCAGGTTTTCCCACAGATTGCACTGACAACAATGATATCACCTGTGCAGAATGTACTGACAATAATGATATCTCCTGTGCAATACTGAGGAAATCCTGAAAACTTGACCTGTTGGTGGGTGTTGAGGACTGGAGTTGAGAAACACTGGTTTAGACAGTGTGTCAGGTCAGGAATTTGAATCTCAGAGGCAGGGCCAGCCATCTGGCTGATTTTCCTGGTACACCAAAATACCCTGTCCAGGTCCTGTCGTGGTCCTATTCCTAGGACCTGCAGCTATCTCTAGAACTGGTGTGCTCCAAACCCCGTCCTGTTTTTTGCAGTGGATAAGTTTTCTGCCCATTCATTTCTATAGGAGTTCAAAATACAGATGAGCACACTTCCTCGGGTGTGTATATAAATCTCATAGATGTGTACATAAGCCATAAATGTGTGAGATGGGAATACCCCTTGAAATAAGGGCTGGTATGAAATTATCAGCCCATATAGTGGTCATGTCTCTAAACTTAGTAATGTATTGCGGGAACTGTTTTTGCTTATTTCTAACGTTCTCTGATGAGTCCTTCAGAACAGTTGAACGTCTGTTGCTGCCTGTTATCAGGTATTGCAGGCTGTGAAGAACCTGGCTGCAGCATTACTTAATGCAGTTTAAGTGCTGACTGGTCTGAATAATTTACTTTACTATGATCTGGGGTCTGAATTTTCTTGTGGTCTTAGAGGCAGGGGACAGCTATGGAAATAAGGGGCCAAAGAATTCTGTAACAGAAAGACTACAGTTGTTCACAGATGTTATCATTGCAATATGAAAAGATGTCACCTGTGAGTCACAGAATTGGCTGTTGGCTCTTCTAAGGCTGAGTTAAAGGGAATAAGTCATCAAAAAATGACTTATTGTTTAACTCACATTTTTATGTTAAACACATTTTTTTTAGGAATTTTTGGTTATGTTTTTTTAATTTTCCATCTCACAGTATTTTTTTAATAATTCTTAAGTCCTGCAGTTTTCACTTTGGCCACTAAGCCTAATAATCGTCTGACACTTCCTGTTCTGTTTAGAGCAGTGTTTCCCAACCCCAGCCCTGAAGACCCACCAAACGGTTATGTTTTCAGGGTCTCCCACAGAATGCACTGACCATAATTATACCACCTCTGCAATACTGAGGAAATCCTGAAAACTTGACCTGTTGGTGGGTCTTGAGGACTGGAGTTGAGAAACACTGCTTTAGAGAGCTTTTCAGCAGTGTGCTCATTATCAGTAAATGCAGGGTCACACTAAAAGGAGACATCATTGTGTACAGATAACACAGAATCCACCAGTCACAAGAGGAGATATCACAGCTCCCCCTCTCCCCTCCCTTCACAGTGAAAACTCTCCTATACAAGTCTATGGGACAGAATCTGTCTTAAGCATCATATGTGCATGAAGCTGCTGTAAAGTATCTCTCTGACTGCTGTCAAAGCAGTGCAAGCAAGAATGTCTTCCCTACAATCATATATCGATGGGCGAATAGAGAAATCTACAATCAGGAAATAAAAACGACTGAGAGGAAAAGAATATTGATCAGGGTCTTGATTTAATATGTAAAAAAAAATGGTGACAGATTCCCTTTAACACTATGTTAATGGCTATGTTGTAGGTATCTACAGGGTAACTTTTCTATGGTTCCCTGACAGGTACCTGCAATGCAGCTATTATTGTAATGTGAACACATGTAATAGTAAATCCTGGTACTACACATATGATAACACTAGTCAACAAATCTTTACAGAAGTCATGTTACTGAAGTAAAATTAGGCACTTCTTATCAGTTTTTACGTGCTCAACATGAATATAACAGTCAAAATGTAAAATTGGCTCTAGTCTTTTTGTAATCTGCAATAATTGTTTACATCATGAAATGCATGCCAATAGTAATAGACCTATGGTTAATACCTGTAAAAAATCAAGTCATAGACTATGTCTATGATTTCTTTGCCTGTCTGTTGTACAGCTGTTTGGGAGCATCTCTGGGGAGTGTCCAGGAGTAGTAAACCAGCATGGTAGTGGACCATTTTTCAAGGTATCTTTTTTTCATTGTTGCGATATCTTGATGAAAACATTCGCCATGTTAATCACTAACCATACAGCAGTTGTCAGGAAAGAAATCCAGATGGAAATGAAAGAAGTAGAGACATATTGCAGCCAAGTTTTCTGATACTGCATCAGCATGTCTTCTGATAGGTCCTTGTAGTTTTCTGCCCTAACATTCCTGAGAAAGTTTGTAGACTATACACAAAAAGGCTTCAGCAAGTTGTTGAACCAATCATCTTTAAAGAGCTCTCGAATCTGAAGATCCACAAAGACTCCCTCTTTGATCTTTGCCTCGCTGAGTCAAGGGATTTTTTTTTTTGACTGAAATTTTTATTAAATTTTCCAAGACAATAAACTTGCTTTACAAGACAAAACATTGTCAGTTCTTACAACAGTGTGTAGGCATTAAGCATAGAGGATACCTTATGTATAAGTCGGGTATATAGAGCTTTTAAGAAATCAACTTTGACAAGTGTTAAACGTTATAACCTGCTACTTAGACTAACGTATTGTAAAGCTATCTAGATAAAGACCCTCCAAGAGAGGGTAATGCGAAGCACAATCAAACAAGACATAAACACAAGGGGAAAGGGGGGGACACACGCAATGCTAAGATTCAAGAGGAGGGAGTCCTAGTTTGATGGGACCACAAAGAGCATCAATGTTAAATTTTATGTATAGTTACAAAGGTATCCCAAGTGTCCCATATTAGGTGAAAATTATCCACCTTGTCATTCAGCATGGCTGTTATGTGTTCTAGGGCCCTAATATCTTTAAGGTGACGGTACACGTCTTCCAGTCTCGGTGGATCCCTGCGCCTCCAATATGAAGAGATCATACATTTTACCGCAGTCAATATATATAACATCATTTTCTGAGTGGGTTTCTTCAGCTTCGTTGAAAATAAATTTAACAGACAAACATCTGGATCCAGGGTCAGCTGTATTTCAAGCATATTTTCAACAAAACCTGCCACATCTACCCAAAGGAGTCAAGGGATTTTTTCATTCAGGTATCGGAAAGCTGAAGAAGTCTGGTCAATGGCTGTCACAAAGTTCTTCATTAAACCTAGTTTGATTTGAGGGGTGGCAACAGGATTTTGTGAGCCTTTACCAGAGCTGGGTGCTTGATATTATTCTCTCCAACTGCTACATTTTGTCAGTGAGTCCATTCCTTTCACAAGTAGTGCACTTCCCTTTCTTGGCTATCCCACTCACATAAGAAATATGAAGAGATAATACATTTTACCGCAGTCAATATATATAACATCATTTTCTGAGTGGGTTTCTTCAGCTTCGTTGAAAATAAATTTAACAGACAAACATCATGATCCAGGGTCAGCTGTATTTCAAGCATATTTTCAACAAAATCCGCCACATCTACCCAAAGGAGTCAAGGGATTTTTTCATTCAGGTATCGGAAAGCTGAAGAAATCTGGTCAATGGCTGTCACAAAGTTCTTCATTAAACCTAGTTTGATTTGAGGGATGGCAACAGGATTTTGTGAGCCTTTACCAGAGCTGGGTGCTGGATATTATTCTCTCCAACTGCTACATTTTGTCAGTGAGTCCATTCCTTTCACTAGTAGTGCAATTCCCTTTCTCGGCTATCCCAGTCTCATAAGAAACACATGTATTTTGTATATCCCTGCTGCAGTCCCATTAAAAGGGCAACTAACCTCAAATCACCACAGAGGTGCCAGCTATATTTGTTATACTCAATGAATTCAGTAGCTGCTTTAAGTTATCGTACATTTGGACAGCATGTGCTACTGGAACAGATAGAAGATGGTTTCCATTGTGCAAAAGCGGGGCATTAAGACTCGGTTTCGGTATTAACGCACTTTCGAGGCTTTAGTGTCCCGTATTGTAACTAAATGGATAAAATAACAGTTTTATGTAACAGTAGATTAAACTGTATACCACGAAGTCTGAAATATTTTAAATTCTCAGCCTTTCTGACTGGGTTTTATATAGTACACTGTTGTCGTCAGCTTACTTCAGCAGCCGCCGGCAGTACTACTGAATTGCATCAGAAAATGATGCAATAAACTCTGGATGATGTGTGTATGATCAGTGTACCAATTCCGGAGCAGCTTTACTTAGAACACTGTGATATGATGTTCCCCTGTTATTCCTCCTGAAAATGTATGATTAAGGCCTGGCCTACATTTTAAATAGTCTGCAGCATGAGAGTACTCTGCATGTTTGAAACTGGCATCCGACCACCATATGGTCGTTTTAGAGCGGTATTATTGTTTATATCAGTGCTTGTATAGTGGTAATGTACATGTCCCTGACCATATAGTTAGATGTTTCAATGTTCCACTTTTATTTTCCTTTATTCTTTGATGGTGCTGTTTATATAAAGAAGAAAAACGGGTGTGACCAAATAAAGCAAAGTTTGCCAAAGCACATATAGCCATTCGCTATTTACCCTTTTATGGGGGGAAGGGGCCGCCTTGTATGTGGGCTGATGGGGATCGAGTCCCAGGGCTGCCTTTTACTTCCAGTTTAACCCTATTTGTGGGTGTGTCTCTGCCTTTAGAAATACCCTTTTTCCACACGCTCTCTTTATTTGGAGACAGTCTTATCTAGACAGTGCACAGTCAGGATGCTGGCCCTTTAAGTTTCACTGCAGCAAGTCTTCAAGTGACATTTATGCCCACAGCATATCTCCACCATATGTGACCTCTGCTTTGGTAAGCTTGGTGACCTCTGCTTTAGTAAGCGAAATAGCACAAAATTGTCACTGACGATAAGGCTTCTTTTGAAACTGACCTCGGCCAGCCTTATTTATGCAGGTCAGTGTACAAAACAAAGCATAAACCCTGGGCCGTCTGGTCAGTAAATAAACACTTAGGGCGACATGTATGAAGCTCGCCGGGTCGGGGCGCGCTTTTCCGCTAGTTTTCCGCCGAAATCTGCGCCTGATTTATGTCGGGGCCGGGGCGCGCTCATACATCCTATGTAAAGTCCGCCGCGCCTCGCCAGTGTGTTAGGCGCAGTGCGGGACTGCGCCGAAAATCTGTTCCGATGCGAGACAGGCTGGAAAACAGTGAGAAATCATTCCACATGTCGGTGCGGAGTATGAATCAAAAATCGCCTTTATAAAGGCGTTAAACATTCTCAGAAAAAGAGCTGAAACCTTAAAAATAAAAAATACATAAAACAAAATCCCTTTCCAATATCCTATTTCAAGAATTAGGATATAGGAAATTAGCGGGAAATACAGTAATTCAAATTCTGAAAGCTATTCTCATTGGTCGGCATAAACCGGCCAATCAGAATAGGAGCGACATTGAACCATTAAAACCTATGGAGAACTATTGACCAATCAGAATCAAAGGCGGGACAGTTCAAAATACAGTAAAAATGCAGAAAAGAGCTGATTGGTTGAGCTAGCGGGGGCTTGGCTAGCGCAGCCAATCAGAATAAGAGTGACAAAGACCCATTAAAACCTATGGAGAACTATTGACCAATCAAATTCAAAGGCGGGACAGTTCAAAATACAGTAAAAATGCAGATAGAGCTGATTGGTTGAGCTAGCGGGGGCTTGGCTATCCCAGCCAATCAGAGCGCGAGCTACTTCTCCCATTGTAGTCTATGGAGAGATCGGCGCCATGCAATCTCGGCTCTCAGCGCCGTGAGGCATGGAGTATGACTAAAAAAATAATTTTTATTAAGTGTAAAATATTCTCTGAAAAAGAGCTGTAACCTTCTATAAACATACATTAATAAAATCCCTAACAACGCGTTTGTCGCCGAGACCGGCTCTACATAAGAAATTGCAATAGAGAGAATTGCCGGGAAATACAGTAATTCAAATTGTTTAAGCTCTTCTGATTGGGTCGGCATAAACCAGCCAATCAGAATAGGAGCGACAGTGGCCCTTTAAATATCCTATGGGGATAATTGACCAATCAGAATAGGAGCGACAGGGACCCATTATAACCTAGGGAGAAAAATTGACCAATCATATTCAAAGGCGGGACAGTTCAAAATACAGTAAAAAGGCAGAAATGAGCTGATTGGTTGGGCTAGCGGGGCTCGTCCAGCTTAGCCAATCAGAGCGCGAGCTACTTTCTCATAGAGTTCTATGGCGAAAAGAAATTCCGAGCGAGTTATGTGATTGGCTAAGTTAAAAGAGGCGCCGTTATTTTGACCAATGGGAGAGCGAGCGACGCTCCTATGGGTTTTCTAATGCAATCTGAAATAAAACTGTACCTGGCCGAAATCAAATTATAAGACTACAGAAGTTGTGACCAATTGTATATTAAAATTATAATAATATGGGGGTAAAGAAAAAAAATATTAAATCAATAAAATCATGTTTATTTCTTTCTTTTCGTTGCACCCATACTATTGATCCTTGGATAACGAAAATAAAGAAATAAACATGATTTTATTGAATTAATATTTTTTTTTCGTTACCCCCATATTATTATTCATTTTATATACACATCGGGACAACTTCTGTAGTCTTATAATTTGATTTCGGCCATGTACAGTTTTATTTCAGATTGCATTAGAAAACCCATAGGAGCGTCGCTCGCTCTCCCATTGGTCCAAATAACGGCGCCTCTTTTAACTTAGCCAATCACAGAGCTCGCTCGGAATTTCTTTTCCCCATAGAACTCTATGAGAAAGTAGCTCGCGCTCTGATTGGCTAAGCTGGACGAGCCCCCGCTAGCTCAACCAATCAGCTCGTTTCTGCCTTTTTACTGTATTTTGAACTGTCCCGCCTTGGAATATGATTGGTCAATTTTTTTCCATAGGTTATAATGGGTCCCTGTCGCTCCTATTCTTATTGGTCAATTCTCCTCCATAGGATATAATGGGCCACTGTCGCTCCTATTCTGATTGGCTGGTTTATGCCGACCAATCAGAAGAGCTTAAACAATTTGAATTACTGTATTTCCCGGCGATTCTCTCTATTGCAATTCCCTATGTAGCGCCGGTCTCGGCGACAAATGCGTTTTTCGGGGTTTTAACTGATTTATTTTTACAGAAGGTTTCAGCGCTTTATCTGATAATGTTTTACACTTAATCAAAATGATTTTTTTTTATTAATACTTCATGCCGCACGGCGCTGAGCGCCGAGATTTCAGTGCGCCCATCTCTCCATAGACTACAATGGGAGAAGTAGCTCGCGCTCTGATTGGCTGGGATAGCCAAGCCCCCGCTAGCTCATCCAATCAGCTCTTTTCTGTATTTTTACTGTATTTTGAACTGTCCCGCCTTGGATTTTGATTGGTCTATATTTCTCCATAGGTTATAATGGGACACTGTCGCTCCTATACTGATTGGTCAAAACTTCTCCATAGGATATAATGGGTCTTTGTCGCTCCTATTCTGATTGGCTGGCTTCTGCCGACCAATGAGAAGCGCTTCAACAATTTAAATTACTGATTTCCTGGCAATTCTCTCTATTGCAATTCCTTATGTAGCGCCGGTCTCGGCGACAAACGCGTTGTTAGGGATTCAAGTGCTTTATTTTTAAAGAAGGTTTCAGAGCTTTATCTGATAATGTTTTACACTTAATAAAAATAATTTTTTTATTCATACTCCATGCAGCACGGCGCTGAGCGCTGAGATTGCATTGCGCCCATCTCTCCATAGACTACAATGGGAGAAGTAGCTCGCGCTCTGATTGGCTGGGATAGCCAAGCCCCCGTCGCATTAACCAATCAGCTCTTTTCTGCCTTTTTACTGTATTTTGAACTGTCCCGCCTTGGATTTTGATTGGTTCAAAATTCTCCATAGGCTATAATGGGTCTTTGTCACTCCTATTCTGATTGGCTGAGCTAGCCCAGCCCCCACTAGCTAAATCAATCAGCTCTTTTCTGCATTTTTACGGTATTTTGAACTGTCCCGCCGTTGATTCTGATTGGTCAATCGTTCTCCATAGGTTTTAATGGTTCACTGTCGCTCCTATTCTGATTGGCCGGTTTATGCCGACCAATGAGAATAGCTTTCAGAATTTGAATTACTGTATTTCCCGGCAATTTCCAATATCCGTTTTCTTGATATTGCGCCGTTCTAGATTTTTGAAAAGTGATTTTTTTTTTATTATGTTTATTTTTGAGGTTCAGCTCTTTTCTGACAATGTTTTCCGCCTTTATAAAGGTGATTTTTCGGATTCATACTCCTGCTGCACGGAGCGGAGCGCCGAGATTTCTGTCGCGATCTTCTATCTGCTTCCTCGCATGTTCCGATCCTGCTTCACTTCGCCGCCGCCGGAGCATTTAGACCAAAATAAACCAGGTCTGACTGTCGGAGCTGCCGAGCGCTGCACTGCGCCTCGCTTTGCCGACTCGCGATCGTACATGCCTCGGGGTTTTCGAGCGCGCCGCGTCCCGCCCCGGAACGCCTACACCTCGCCCACACCGCACCCATTGCCCATCCCTTCATGCGGGGCGCAGCTGAAAGTGGCGAACGCTGCGCCTAACACTGCATCCCTGCGTCTGACAGGGGGATTCGGGCCGGGAGGCGCAGTATACGCCAAAAAACAGGCGTAAAGCCCGTTCATACATGTCGCTCAGAGATTCCCATTCTAACTGTGATCTCCACCCACAGTAAAACAGTAGTATTTACCAGGCACCTCTAGTTTCCGGCTTCTCATCAGCTTGGGGGGAATCCGAGCCCTCAGCAGCTCCACTATTGCTCCCAACACCAGGTAGCAATCACATCCCCATGGTATCTGGAGCAACAGGCTTTTTAATAGGCCTGTAAAACTTGTCCTGGAATGTCGGAACGGCCTCCCACCCAACACTACAGCTATTCCAGAAAACCCGGCCCATACTAAGCTGCATAGCAGCTATTCTAGCAGCTACTGCAAGCGTCAGTAACTTAGGGTTACTGACCCAATTTGCTGGCTTTATCCTATTGTAGCCTTGCACCTCAGTGGCACATCTCTTGCAGGTCTCCTGCTGCAGACCATATAGTGGCAGAAACATGCAAATATCTGAGGTTGCTCTGCCACAATAAACAGTATACAGTGCCTGAGGGGAATGGGCAGATGTATGACAAATTGGAATTACAGTTGGTGTGGTTCCATATGTTCACATTAGAGATGGGCAAATTGATTCTAATGAAGTGGAATTCGTTTAGAATTTCTGGAAAACTTTGATTCTGAACGAAGTTGAAGTTTGGGGTGATTCGCGGGAACGAAGCGTGTTTTTAATTGATAAAACGGCTGCAAGCACATGGTTTTACATGGGGCAAATAACTCTGAGAGGAAGAAAGGAGTAGTCTAAATGACATGTGCAGAGATGAAGCCAATCAGAGACTGGCACGATTCTGTGATGTCACTGTACTATATAAGTCCGGACGCGACGCTGGCAGTTCACATTCCGCTCTCTGTGCCGTGTTGTAGCTGCTGTAGCTCCTGTAGATGAGATCTTACACAAAAGAAAGACCTTTTATACAGCGATTGTTTTTTTTTTTTTTTGGGGGGGGGGGTGTCACAGCTTTTCTCAGAGTGCTTCTTTTACGTTCTAATTTTGTGGGGTATTGGAATTGAAGTCCAGTGTGCGTCCAATTCAGCTGCATATACATTTTAATGCTATCTGCTCAGTTCTGGAGCACATTGAATATCCAAGGGTTATCTAAGCCTGTTTTTGCTGTTGTATTCAGTTAAAGAAACAGCGTTTTTTCAATCCAAATACCAGTTAATTTTTGGCTGCTCATTTCTTTTGCGCAATTTATATCCAAGGGCTACTTAAGCGTGTTTGTGCTATTGTAGTCAGTAAAAGAAAGGTTTTTTTTTAAACTCTTAAGAAGAAATTTTGCCTGTAGCATAATTTATATCCGAAGGTTAATTAAGCATTTTTCTGCTGTTGTAGTCAGTAAAATACACGTCGTTTTAACACGCCACATAGCTGTTAATTTTTGCCAGCTCATTTCTTTTGCGCAATTTAGATCCAAGGGTTAATTAAGCGTTTTTCTGCTGTTGTAGTCAGTAAAAGAAACAGTGTTTTTCAACGCCAAAGAAGAAATTTTGCCTGTAGCATAATTCATATCCGAAGGTTAATTAAGCGTTTTTCTGCTGTTGTAGTCAGTAAAATACACGTCGTTTTAACACGCCACATAGCTGTTAATTTTTGCCAGCTCATTTCTTTTGCGCAATTTAGATCCAAGGGTTAATTAAGCATTTTTCTGCTGTTGTAGTCAGTAAAAGAAACGGTGTTTTTCAACGCCAAAGAAGAAATTTTGCCTGTAGCATAATTTATATCCGAAGGTTAATTAAGCCTGTTTGTGCTTTTATATTCAGTAAAATACACAGTGTTTTTAAATGGCACATACAAGTAAATGTTTCCTGCCCATTTGTGGAGAGCAATTTATATCCAAGGGTTACCCAAACTTGTTAGTGGGTTCATTTGGAGTCAAATACAGGGTGTGTATTCATCAAATAATTATATCTTCATTAGACAGAGTCTGTAAATTTTTGAACAAACAGTATGTCAGACAGAGAGGTGGCAGGCTCTTCACATGCGAGTGGCAGTGGCACAAACATTCTTGGAGCAGGCACATGTCGCAACACAGTAAGGGGACATCGCAGCAGGGGTCACTCGGTGAGGCCGAGGTCATTTAGCGGCCATGTGTTGACCAGCAACCCAAGGGTTCTTGATTGGTTGACTAGGTCATCCACTTCCTCCCAGATGACATCTGACAATCCCAGCCAAGAGTTGGTGGGAACATCAGACACAACCCTTAATTAGCATGGCAGCGAAGAAATGGGGCCAATATCACCTGCTTCTTGCAGTAGTTGGCAAAGTATAGATGTGGAGAGTGGCATGGGAGGTCAAGTTGTGAGGGGTCAGCCTCTGCATACCAAGACTGTTGAGGAGGACAGCAGTGAATATCAAACAATAATCGATGATGATGTAGCCGACCGCACTTGGAAGCCGGGTGAAGCAAGGTCTTCATCATCGTCAGGAGAAGAGGGAGTCAGCTTGCGCCTCAGGCAGCGGCACAGCCAGCAAGTGGGTAGTGTGGCCGTGAGTCAGCAGGGTAGCAGCAGTGCGTGCGAGGTCGTGAGCCAAATGGCCACGGGATAGAAAACCTGCTTTGCAGGTCCAAGAAAGTAGCGGCACAGGGGCTCAGCGAGGCAGCGGCGGTAGTAGTCACTCAGTGCGGAGCGCTGGCGGTAAAATCAGCTACTCCTTGGTATGGCAGTTCTTTGCTAAGACACCAGAGGAGCCGAATATGGGTATATGTAGAATATGTGGGCAGAAAGTGAAGCGTGGCCAGGGAGCTAACGTTGGCACCACGGCCCTGCGTCAACACATGCAGCGTCACCATCGGTGGCCTGGGAGAAACGTGGATGGACCACAGGTTCATCCTCCCGCCGCAGCAGCGCCAGGTGGCATGCATGCCATTACAACCAGTCAAGGCTCCACCACCTCTGCAGAAGGGAGCTGTTTCTCTTTGCCATCATCTCCGAGTCCAGACATTCCTGCTCCTCGCTACTCATGACGCCAGCAGTCAACGAGACGATTGCAACGAGACAACAGTATGCGTCCAACCATCCTAAAGTGCAGAAGCTGACCGTGCTCCTGTCCAAGTTGTTGGTACTGCAGTCCCTCCCTTTCCAAATGGTGAACTCTGCACCGTTCAGACAACTAATGGTCTGTGCCGAACCGAGGTGGAGAGTTTCAAGCCGTAATTTCTTTTCCAAAAAGGCAGTACCAGCCCTTCACAAATATGTAGAACAGAAGGTGGGCCAGTCCTTGAGCTTATCGGTTTGTTCCAAGATGCACGGCAGCACAGACGTGTGGAGCTGTAACTGTGGTCAGGGCTCGTACATGTCCTTTATGGCCCACTGGGTGAATGTTCTTCTTGCCCAGCCACACCAACAACTTGGACAGGAGATGCCGCTTCCTCCTCCACATTGTCAAACTGCTGGTCCTGCGCCAATGTCCGCCTCCTCCTCCACCACCACCACCATCTTAGCCTCCACAAGTACTGCTCCATCATACCACATGTGTAGGGCTCAGTGGTGTCTCTCAGTTCTTCACCTGGCTCGCCTCGGCGAACGAAGTCACACAGGGGAGGATCTGCTCCGCGGAGCAGCAAGACCTCGCCGTGTGGCCTTCTCCGCGCCAACTGCAAATCTGAACCATGGTGACGGACAATGGGGGGAACATGGTGTCCGCGCTGCACCGAGGAGGGATGGTCCATGTGCCCTGCATGGCGCACGTGTTCAATCTGGTTGTGAAAAGGTTCCTGAAGTCTTTCACCGATCTTCAGAAGATTCTGAAAATGGCCAGGAAACTGTTCATGCACTTCATCAATTCCTACAAAGCCACGTTATTTGTCAGTCGCCAGGACTACGGGATGAATAATGTCATTCCACTGCTTCATGTCCTGGAACATATGCTGAAAAATCTGTCTGGGCAGGGGACTGGAGACGTGGCGACTACATCTCGTGGCCACATGAGTCCGGTGGGGACTTAACTGGAGGAGGAGGACATTGGAGCACAAGCATTGTCTGGTGAAATTAGTAGTTTTTCTACCCAGGTGACAGGAGAGGAGGATGGAGTGACCTACACACTCTGTCATTGTGCCACTGTCTGATCTCATGCTGTTGCGGTTGCTCCTGCCGTGACCTCCACACTCTGTCATTGTGCCACTCTGTTGCCTACTCCTTTTTTTGCCACCTCCAGAATGTCATTGTGCCACTGTCTGACCTCATGCTGCTGCTGTGGCTGCTGCCGTAACCTCCACACTCTGTCATTGTGCCACTCTGTGGCATACTCCTGTTGGTGCAACCTCCACTCTCTGTCATTTTGCCACTGTCTGACCTCATGTTGCTGCTGTTGATGACATCATCTCCACACTGTGTCACTGTGCCACTTTGTGCACTCCTGATGTTGCTGCCATCTCCACACTCTGTCATTGTGCCACTCTGTGGCCTACTCATGCTGCTGCCAAGTGACCGCTGTCTCACTGGAACACCCTGTGGTTTCCTAATGATGTTTCCACCCTCACCACTCTATGATGTTGACACTATGTTTTGTTTTCCCCTTCTTTTCACCTGTCAGAAGGAATGGGAAGGATCAGGATTGTCTAGCAAAAAGCAGGAGTGGATACAGAACACAGAAGACATGCAAATATCCCATTTACTGGTCATCTCTGTTTTGGATCAACTCCTGTTTGTTTTTGGCTTTAGCAATATTGATGGATTATTGACCGATTGAAAGTGGACACTGATGGATGAAAGGAAGGGCAAAATGATCAGAGACGTCAATGCAAAATTACTGCCGACACCCTCTCCACTCATTCGGGGGGTTTCTACATGTATCACCGTTTAACAGAACAGGTTCTGTCATATTTTGTGACGGTTTAAAGCTCTAGCCTCATGGAGTGACCCCTGCTGTGCTGCGATCTGCGGCGGCTCCAGTAACCTACTTCTGTGTTCTTTGATGTTCTGGTTGGATCTTAACCCTCAGATTGTTTATCCATGACTTTATCAGGCGGCATTCCCGCTTCAGTTTTTTTGGTCAGTTTTGCCCCCGTAAGTGCCCAGGGAATTTTAGAGTGAAGCGATTCTAATAGCGGCGGCAGTCATGTGTGTGTCATACTAAAACACAGCATTGTATGAAGACCAAACCAAGCTCCCTCTGTATATTTAAGCATAGCACAATGTTCTACAGCACCCTACAGGCTCTGTGCAGCCAGGAAATAGGTGTTTTTTAACGCAGTTCGTAAGTAATTCGGACAACAATGAATTTTGTCAGAAAATGCGGCGAAGTCGGCGAAACGAATTTTTGAGAAATTCGCCCATCTCTAGTTCACATACATAATTTTTTCCACCTTAATCTCTTTCTCTTGATGCACAATAACTTCTGGTTTCCAGGCCAATCAATGCAACACTCAATTGCTAGGATGTCATCCTGTTGGTGGATCATGGTGCAAAGAAGGTAGTCAACTTTTCCAGATGCCACTAGTCATATCTGAGAGAGTTTGTGACCAATACACAACAGCAATACACAGCAGATGTCCAAATTTATGACTCTTTAAACACAATTTTTTTCCCAATTCTCTTTATTTTTAATATTAATTTCCTCAATCTTTGTTTTTTCTGTATTTCATTTTTATAATCAAATATTTCTACTTCTAGTCATATTTATCTTAATGTCTTCATAATCCATAATAGAAAACACAGAAATCTGAAAGCATTCTATCCATTTGCAGCTCAATACTTGAGTTGAGTAGGGAAATATGCAAATATTGCAGCAGAATTTCAGCAGCTATTTCTACTTTATTGTTGTAACATAAGGATGGTAATGGCCTTGGTTGAATGCCAGTTCAGTTGTGCACAATATGACATCCAACTACAATATTCATAATGAATTGATATGGGTCAGCTGAGCGCTCTAAATCAGAGCAGGCTCATCTGATGTCTTGTATCCAAAAAAAAGTGTTGCACGTAACAATAATTTGCTTAATAGTTCAGGAATTATTAGAGAAATTTGTATCTAGGTTTTAATATCTGATATATATAACCATGTTTCACTACTAATGTTAAAAGTTATACACTACAGCTAGAAACAATATAAGGCATAACAAAAAGAATGCGCCCCAATAAAAGCATATTCTTAATCCTTAGTTGAGAAGACAGGCCTCTGCAATAGACTATTTGTTAAAGTTCCTACAAAAATTCTTGATGTGGATAATTAATACAGTATTTGAGGTGCAAGACACTGCATGTGTCCAAAAATACACTTCTCTCAAACAATTAATATTTAATAAAGCAGAATGTTACTTAATGCTCCACTATGCCAAAGAAAGTGTAGGTAATATTCAGAACACTCCAACAGTATAACTGCAAGCTAAGAATATTGCATCAAGGATTCTTATAGGCGAGCTACATGTCTACATTTGCAATAAAAACTATTCAACTCCTCTTGCAAACAAGAACAATTTAAATAGCTCAACACAATGAATAAAGTGTTTTTTCCAAATTCGCCACAAAATGCCAGTCTCAGAATTATTAAACCCCTTCCTGAAAAGCGACTTTAGTAATCAGTAAGGCTATGTCTACACTGCATCAGACAAAAAATGGCCATTGTTTTCCGATGCAGGGCAGAGGTTTTTGTCACGCTTTGTACAAAAAAAGACGGTCGCTTCTTGTTTTTATGACATCAAGGGAAGACGCCAAGAAAACTAAAAGCGCCGGCGTATTACACAACATGTTGTATAATTCGCCCGCACCAAAAGACGAGCAGAGAAAAGGCGAGCTGTCGCTCTTCTTTTCTATTGCCGTCTATGGGACTGCCGGAACGATCGTATCTTCGGCGCTTTTAAAAAACTAAAAGCGCCGAAGATACGATTGTAATCCTTTGCAGTGGAGATATAGTCTATGGCACCATTTTGATGTTATTACCTGCTTCAAATGTGATGCAATGCTCATGAGTATTCTCAGCTTATTCTTCATGGGTAATGGCCTCCAAATCACTAATATTATTATTGGGTTTTCTTGCTGCAACAGTTTTCTTTAAATCCAGCCAAAACATTCTATAGAATCCAAGCCAGGCTATTGTGATGGCCAGTGCAAAATCTTCCAAGATGAAATGCCCTCCACATCCTGTAGATTTGGTGACATTGGGAGATCACTGTGTAACAGCATTGTACAACATAGTTTTAGATCTATGCAAGTTAAAAGTACATGTATACTTAAAGGTCGTATCCACCTGTGCATGTTGATTAACCTATTCCAAAACCATGGTTATCAATGCTTCATTAATGCAATCTAGTGAAGTTACCAGTGAGTGCTTTGTTGTGTGTTTAGTCTAAGGTTACGTCCACAAGGCAGTGACAAAATATCGGTCGTATTCTGATTAAAGGATCTAACCAGTATTTTATTGTCTTTTGAATAGTTTTGGGGACGGTTCTGTCCGTTTGCGGATTCAGCTGTCCCCCTTACCACGGATGGTTTGAAATTCCGTCCAGTAGAAAAATTGTGCAGTGTAGACTACTGGGCAGATTTTGCATTGAAGTCTATTGGGATGGTTGCTAGTTGGTTCTCAGACGGTTTCTAAATCTCCAAACCATCTGAAAATCCAACTAAAGACCCATGCCATGTAGATGTACCCTAAAAGTCATGGGCTTGTTATCACTTTACATAATACTTTGCATTGTGGTTTAAAGGGGTTGCCCATGGGTATACATTTTTTAACAAAAGATGTAAAGTGTGTTTAAAAAAAAAGTAGTACTAACTTCTCTTATGCATCTCCACTTCCTGGTCCCATTTTGGTACACAAGATGGGTAGAGGGTTAATGGTATTCTTATGTCAGAGGTCCGGTCCTTGACATGATTGGACCAGCCCTCTGACATCCAGACCACACAGATTATAGACTGGTAAGAAGGGAATGCAAGTGGTGAAAAAACTGTCAATCACAACTAACTTTAACCATCTACAGCCCACAACAAAGTCAACAGGAGAAACAGACAGGTGCGGAAGAATTCAATTAACAGAGCAAGGATTAAGATAGAGAAATTTTCAGACCAGTGCAAGTACAAAATCATGATCAACAGTGCATCCTTCACCGTATTTTACGGACAGAGGATGGCGCAGAAGCCCGAATGGGAATGGATGAAACACCAGATGAAATATTTTTGACTCACTTGCTACATACAGGTATGTAATGAATATAAAATACTCCATTGAATGTATATTTTCATTAGACTGGCACATACCAACAACCTATAGAGACTTTAGCCAGTAGGATTTCTTTCTTCTGCATGGATTGGATGATTGGTTTACAGTCACATGGTGTGTTGCTTCCTGTTTTTTCTGTTTCCACTATGTGTGGCAACTTTTACATCCTGTTTTTGAAGGATGGTGCCATATCAAGAAGAGAAATGGGCCCTATAACGAATCCTAAAATTGTGTCCTTTTGCTTGCATCATGATTACTTGCATCATGATTACTTTTTTAACTGGAGCCATGATGGATATGACCGTCTGTTTTTTTTTCTCCACTGGCTTAGGCTCTTTTTACACTACTATATAGGGCTCCCTTTGAAGCCCCTGTTAGTTGTTGAATCAGATTTGATAGACTACCACAACATGTTGTGCTATTCTTCACATCAAAATGATGGACACCACAATAAAATCTGACAGACCCAATCATAAGTTAATAGAAACCATCAGGCACCATGACAGTAGTTTGAACACAATCTTACAATAAATTAGACAGGCATCCAAGTTTTTTTTGCTGGATACAATTCTGCAGTGTGTGCGTTGTTCTTTGCTATTCTGTCAAAAACAATGTGATTGTCAAATTAACTTCAGCTACAGGCAGTGTTAACCAGATACTCACCCTTCCCATAGATTTTGAATGTTCGGACGGTCATCACTGGGTATGTTCACGTGACATATTTGAAAGCTGATTTTTGGGTTCAGTTGAGTGCTGAATCTGTCTAAGAATCGGAATTTAATCTGACATTAAACCGACCTCCATTATACCCTATGTAAAATCAGCATTGTATATTATATGTGTATTTTCAGTAATTATAGTAAGCGCTTGCAAAGGTTTGACATATCAATTGTTTGAGGTGTTTTATGCACAATCCGACTGAAAATACTCAACTCAAGCCAAAAGTAAACCATTGTCATTGACCTCAATAGAAAATGTGTTATAGTTCATACAGCGCATATTTTCGGCAGTTAGTTTTTTTGGCATAAAAATCTTAGAACATGTTAATTCTTTGGTCGTATTCCGTGTGGAAGATGTGTGGAAATTTACTATTGATATCAATGGGGATGGCTAAAAACCTTGTGTAAATGGATCCAAATATTTGTATGTCGTTTTTAATGTAGATACACATCCAACACCACATAGGCATGAATGGAACTTGTTTCTGACTTGACATAACAGATTTGGCCCTTTTCTCGGATCTCCTCATACCTCACTGATCAGACAATCAGTGCCTCTCACTCCAGCACCACCTCCTCCTCTCACCCTCTCTCTGCTGGTGTCCCACAGGTGTCAGTCCTGGGTCCCTTACTCTTCTCTAACTACGCTCTTGACCTGGATCAGCTCATCACATCACACAGCTTTCAATAGCACCTGTATGCTGACGACACCCAACTTTACATCTCTGGATCCGATGTTAATTCTCTGCTCTCCCGGTTCCCAGACTGTCTATCGTCCATATCCTCCTTCTTCTCTTCCTGTCTCTTGAAACTAAATGTGGAGAAGACTGAATTTATCATTTTTCCAATGTACCAATCTATCTTTCCACCTGATCTTTCTGTCACTGTCAACGGCTCTAAACTCTCACCTATCCCGCAAGTCTGCCTTGAGATAACCTTTGCTTCTCTATGTCTTTCAAACCAAACTTCAAAGCCCTCAGTTCTGCTTACCACCCCCACTTCAATACTACAGAAATGCTAGTCCATGCCCTTGTCATCTCCCACCTAGACTACTGCAACATCCTATGGCCTCCCATCTAGCACTCGTGCTCCTCTTCACACCATCCTCAACTGCCCATCTAATCCACTTATCTCCCCACTACTCCTCTGCCTATCCCTTCTGCCAATTTCTACACTGGCTACCCATTTCCCAGCAAATTCAGTTCAAATTACTAACTATGGCCTACAAAGCTCTCCATAACCTCTCCCCTCCATACATCTCTGCCTTAATCTCTAGATACCTCCCCTCAAGCAATCTCTGCTCCTCATAGGACCTTCTTCTCTGCTCTCCTCTTATCAGCTCCTCACACAATCATCTTCAAGACTTCTCTCGTGCTTCCCCCACACTCTGGAACTTACTGCCACAATACATAAGACTCTTCTCCACCTTCACTAGCTTTAAAAGCAACCTGAAAACCCATCTCTTCAGGATAACGTATAGCCTACAATAACCCTACTACCATTACACCACCACTCAAACATGGCTGCCCCTCACCTTCTGTCTGTTTCCTCCCTCTTTGTAGAGTGTAAGCCTTTGTGGGCAGGGTCCTCTCTCCCTCTGTATCAGTTGTTAGCTATTTATCATCACTATTGTACTTGTTTGTCCTATGCTATGTATCTAACCCCCTTGAATGTACAGCGCCCTGGAATCAATGGTTCTTTAAAATAAATAATAATAATAATAATAACTTGCCTTCCTGATCGTTAAATATACAGTTCTCAACAAGTGCTGTATATGCAGATCAGCAGGAAGAATGTTCAGGATTCATGCTTCCTGGGCCTAAAAGTTATTTGATCATTGGGACTTTTTAACTTTAGGAGCTGCTGGGTCTTATTTGAAACAGATAAGCTTTGCAATAAGTTCACCCCTTTTGGGCACTCCCCACTCATTAGAAAGATCCCTTAACTCCTTATGATAAATGGGCCCTCACTCCAGTTCATAGATGGAAAAACAAAAAAGCTATTGGCCACAGAAAATGGAGCTGTAACATAAATATATGAAATAGAGAATTCTTTTTAATTTAAAAGTACAAAAACCCTACAAATTTGGTTTCACTGGAAAAGCCGATTACAAGAGTCCACCTTCTGTGGTCCCCCAGTTCCTAGCTTTAGTCTTTGCCATAAGCTGGCAGTAAGTGTTCAATTTCTCAGCATTACACAGTGCCCAATTAAATTAATGGGTTGTGCACATAATGCAGAACAGATCAGGCCCTCCAGTGCAGTAGCCTATTTTTTTTAGCCACTCTCCATTACGGTCGAGAGGTGTGGACCCATTCTTATTAAAGGGAATGTGTCATCAAAAAATGACTAATTGTTTAACTCACGCTTTTATGTTAAACACATTTTTTAGGAATTTTTGGTTATTTTTTTTAAATTTTCCTATCACTTTCAGTATTTTTTTTAATAATTCTTAAGTCCTGCAGTTTTCACTTTGGCCATTAAGCCTAATAATCGTCTGACACTTCCTGTTCTGTTTAGAGAGGTTTTTAGCAGTGTGCTCATTCAGTAAAAGCAGGGTCAAACTGAAAGGAGAAACCATTGTGTACAGATAACACAGAATCCACCAGTCACAAGAGGAGATGTCACAGCTCCCCCTCTTCCCTCACTTCACAATGAAAACTCTCCTATACAAGTCTATGGGACAGAATTTGTCTTAAGAATCCTATGTGCATGAAGCTGCTGTAAAGTATCTCTCTGACTACTGTTAAAGCAGTGCAAGCAAGAATGTCTTCCCCACAATCATATGTAGACGGCCGAATAGTGAAATCTACAATCAGGAAATAAAAACGACTGACAGGAAAAGAATATGGATCAGGATCTTGATTTATAAGTAAAAAAAAAATTGGCGACAGATTCCCTTTAACTCAGAATTACTTAAAGAGGAAAATAACCCCTTCCTGGCATTTTACAGAAGTTTACATCATGGTAAGGAATGGGTTTCCGCAATCTGTCGTATATCTATGGCTAGGTGATCAGTGAGTGACATTTTACTTTTGCTGGTTTCCCTGCCTATTGTGTCAAAACTGCACTAATATTATCAAAGGTGACAAAATATCCCATCCTGTGAAGGGGTATCCAATTCATATTAGAGGCCTCTATACATGTAACACCAGTAATGGGGTGTACAGGTGGAAGTGACCCTGTAGTAGTCAAACAACGAGAGCAATAAGGATTAAATTTATTGATCATATATCTCAAATAAGGATGTTAAAAACAAAAATGGAAGTAGTAAAAACAACACAGATTTTAAAAAAAAGATGAGGATAAAGGAAGGAAAAAGAAATTTTGGTGAACACATCATAGCTAGGCACTTTTACGAATGTCAGCATATAGTTGTTGAACTAAAATGGTGCATTTTGGAAGAGTTTTAAGGTAATGACCAGACTGTTACAGCGAGAGGTCCAATGGATCTCTTGACTGGAAGCGCTAACCTCTAAAGGACTGTTATAAGGAATACCATAGGAGTGTTTACCGATAAATATCTTAAAGGGGTTTTCTCATTACAAAGATTAGCTTTCAACATGAAGGGACAGTTAGATGAAAATGTTTTATAAATACAGAGGTCAATAGATTTTAAAATTACAGAAAGAGGAAATATAATCACAAAACTTTTAATCCTTACATGTTAAAATACTATAATATGCAGCATCTCATAGTAAATAGAGAACAATAGTTTGACCAACCATTCAAATAATTATTGCCTATGTGGCCCTAATAGGCTATTATGCCCTAACCTACAGTAAAGATCAGGAGTATCGCCCTGATAAGGGCGTTCCTGCCACCAACCTGACCCTATTCACACTGGCCCTGGTCTCTCCTAAGTGTTACAGCCGATGCTGTTAAACCCCTACAAGGTGAGAGAAGGGCCACATCTGTGCTTTTGTGAGCTGTGTAAAAGCCTTAGTTATCCTTATTTAGGAAAGCAGTGTGAGTGTATTATAGAGTCTTAGATATAGCAGTAATAGGAATGTTAGTTTTAGTGGCTATAGATTAACATAGAAGTTGTTCACAGTTTTAATCTGAGGAAAGCACCGGAAAAGGAGCAGGTGCTTGAGAGAGACTCTGGGTGTGCAGAGGAGTTGAGTCTGCTGAGAGACTTGTGCATGCTACGCAGGATCATGGCTGATCAGCGTCAGGAGAGGCCTGAGCGAGAGGCTGACCAGGTTCGCCCCAATCTGTTACTGGGGGCAGAGGAAGCAGCTGCAGCCAAGGGCCCTTGGGCTGCCAGGGTGGAACGCCTTCCCCCTGAACCATACGTGCCGACAGAGAACTGGGACGAGGAGCAGGAGGATGTCCCGGTGGAAGCTCCGGTGCCGGAGGAGCCTCCTATGCCAGCGCTAGGATAGGGGCGCGGCAGAAGAGCCATCCGGGAGCGGTCTCCAGGGCCGGAACCCACCATCAGTGTAACGGCTCCTGTATCCATTGTGACGACCCCGGTTGTGACGGTTGTGGCCGGACCTTCAGGAGTGTCTTCCTCCCCACAGGACAGTGAGGTACCCGGTCTTGGGTGCGGACGGGCCTTTGTCCGTGAAGCCCATGAGCTGCTAAGGAGGGTCCTGGAGAGCTCAGTGGGACCGCTGGGCCTGGAGCATCAGGAGCTGGCACGGCAACTTGGAGAACGGCAGGAGCCGCTACAGAAACCGTGAGCTACCTGTGTGCCCGGTGCTGTTACACCATTCCGCCGGAGGAGAGAGGGGGGGGGGGGTCACTTTTGTGTTTCTTTGAAGGGCCAAGGACTTTTATGTGGTGACAAATGGACCTGAAACCTTGCCATGAGTTCGTCCCAAAAAAAAAAAGAGGGGTTATGCTTAAAAATGTTTATGGGGTCCAAGGACTGTGCTAAAAAAGGACGCTGAACCTTACCCCATGCAGTTACTATGGTTACTATTATTACTATTATGCTAAATGTATATTTGCACTGCAAATGGATATGTTTGAAAGTTGTGAATCTGAGGACGTATTCAGTGAAAGAACGGGGGAGATGTGAGGTGTGTAAAAGCCTTAGTTATCCTTATTTAGGAAAGCAGTGTGAGTGTATTATAGAGTACTAGGTATAGCAGTAATAGGAATGTTAGTTTTAGTGGCTATAGATTAACATAGAAGTTGTTCACAGTTTTAGTCTGCCTGGTAACAGTGGTGTCATACCCTTCCAGCCAATAGGGAGCTGAGTCTCTGTGGAGCAGAAGGGGGGCTAGCTGCCAGTTGTGGGGGATTCAAAGTTATCTAGGGAGAAATGTAGTTGTAGTCTCAGTCTGTTGGAGAGTCGGCTGGAGTCTGCACTGAGGAGGCAGATAGGAGCAGGATTCCCCATTCCGGCTGGAATGCGGGGCGGCAGATTTTCGTGGAATAGGAAAGGAGAGGGCTAGGAAGCCTTGGAGAAACTTGTAAATAGTTCCAGTGTTTGTCAGCAAGCAAGCCGGGATGTAGCCGGGGCCGAAACCTGTCTTCCGGCCGCAGCGTATAGGAGAAGGGGCCACAAGGGACCTCAAAGACAGCAGCAGGAGTACCCAACCTGGACGGAGTGGAAGAAGCCACTTATGCAAGTCGGGTTAAAACAGCAGTGAGGTAGGCTTGGAGGTTAGTCCCCTCGGGTGCTGCTGAGCATGTGAGTGAAGTTGCAAGAGCTGCATGATTCTCTATATGAGCGACAAGAGTGTTCTGCATTCGTCGTTGTTGGAAGGAAAGTAAAGTCACAGTTCTCCCGGTCAGCAAGTGTCTTTTGTCTTTATTTATACGCCGGTACACCTCAGCACAGTGAGTCCCACATCGTCTCTCCCCGCAATTTTAAAAGAACCTAAAAGGGGTGGCCCTCACCACCCTTACACTTTGACCTATCATTCCCGTTCTGACTGATTGATATGCCATCTATTATATTAGGCCTATGCCTATCGGCTTGACTGAGTGGCTTTTTGAAGATTTATAGATCATATCAGCAGACCAGGTACTCTGTATTTCCTGACTTTTTGTGATGTATATTTAGCCTTCATATTGTTTATCACATATTGGTCTCTTATTGGTCCACTTGTTTCTCCTTATCGTCCCCTGATGTGATCAATCTATAAAAATTTTGGATGAATGAAACATAGTGGGATTGGACCATAAGGTTTTTCTAGGGCCAGTGTGAATAGGGTCAGGTTGGTGGCAGGAATGACCTTATCGGGGCGATACTCCTGGGAAATCCTGGGATACCAATGGGAAATCCGGACGTATTTACGTCCGTATTTACGTTCGTAAATACGTCCGGATTTCCCATTGGTAGCCATTCTATGCTACTTGGTCATTATTTTAGGCTGAGTTGGTGATGTAGTTACGGTCCGCTTGGAGACCCACAGGTCCCAGCACGTCCTGTGCTGTGCTGGCTCTTGCTGTCCATACAAAATAGAATACAAGGTGAAAGAAGAACAAATACATATTAATTTTTTATTAAAAAAAGGACCAAAATTAACATGTGTACAACATCAGCATTGGCTTATTGAATGTAAAATTAGTTGAATTCTCTCCCTTTTTTTTAAGACCTTTTCTAGCTGATATTTCTTTCTTTTGAGATCTTATATATATTTGCTTTCATTTTAAATGAGCAACTTTTTCTATACATTGCAATCGATTTAAGTCAACTTAGACAACTCTTTTTTATTATTATACTGTTGTAACTGTATTTTATTGCCCCATTTCTAGCTTCCCTGTGCCTCCTCCGACTCAGGTAGACCACTTTGAAGTAGGTCTGCCTGTCGGAGCTGTAATGCGCCTCACTTTGCCGACCCGCAATAATGCATGCCTCGGATTTTTCATAGTGCCGCGTCCCGCCCCAGAATGTCCACAGCCAGGGCCGTTCCTAGGCTAAATGTCACTCAGGGTGAGGTGAAGAAATTCCCCCCTCCCCCTCCCACCTCTCGTAACATATGGTGCCACATTGCATCACCATAAACCAAAGCCAAAATATGCAAAAAGCTTTACCACAATCTGCTACATATAAAACTACTAAATAATAGTCATACAGTTACCAAGTAACACTGCTACACAAAACCATAATCCCAGGCTAATAGTACCAACATCCTACTAACACCACATATCACCAGCACATAGTGACCGAATAATACCACCACACCACGAACATATATCACCACCATATAGTGACTGAATAATACAAACTGACCATTACTGAATACAAACCATTATTTTTCAACCAATATTACCGGCATACAGTGACCATACAGTGGTGGATACCCGTTGAACACAGACTCTGCAGACATATAAGTGATTACAGTAAAGTTATATCTAGTGACTTACAGGAGACATCTATGAAGCGTTGTTCTTTTTCTCTTCTTCTTCTTTTCCATCTGTACCAGACGCCATGACGACTACTCCCGACTCTTCACTGTAAAATTTACAAAACAAATATCTTAAGACTCCTCAATTTATCAACACTTCTCTACCAATTCCTACCTCTATACAAACTTCCCATCTATTGCACCTCATATGGTAGCCATGTAATGTGCCTCCTGTAGCCACGTAGTAGCCCCGTATAGCCAGGTAGTAGCCCCCTGTAGCCAGTTGATGCCCCCCTGTAGCCAATTATGCCCCCGTAGCGTTTTGCACCCCCTTTCCCCAGGTAAATGCCCCCTAGGGTGCCAGGTGATGCCCTGCGCCAGTGATCCCCCTTGTTCCCCCCCAGTAGATGCCCCCTTATAGCCAGTGGTGCCCCCTTGTAGCCAGGTGATGCCCCCCTTGTACCCAAAGGGGATCCCCCCCTTTTTGCCTGTAGGGCCCCCTTTTTTAACCCAGTGGGGCCCCATTTGGGAGCCATTTGTTTTTCCTTTTTGTGCCAAATTTAATGTGCCCCCCTTTGTAACCCAAAGTAGATGCCCCCCTTTGTAGCCGTAGTTGTCCCCCTTTTGCCGGGTGATCCCCCCCCTTGGTACCCAAGTAAAGGCCCCCGGGTAGCCGTAAGATGTCCCCCCCTGTAGCCAGTAAAAAATGCCCCGGTGGGCAGTGATCCCCCCCCTTTTGGGCCAGTGAGGGGGCCCCCTTGTACCCCGTAGACCCCCCCTTTGTACCCGTAGAGGCCCCCCTGTGCCGTGTTTTCCCATTTTGCCTTGGTTTCCCGTTTTTGTTCCCCGGGTGATCCCCCCCTTTGTACCCCAGTTTTGGCCCCCCGTCCCGCCTCCTCCCTTCCCAAGCTCGGTTTGGCCCCTCTGCCCCCGACTTTATAAAGCAACCGTGCAGATTTCATGGGGCGACCCCGGGGGGTGCCAAAGGTTCCAGTTTCGCGCCCCTAAAAAAAGGCCCTGCCCACAGCACGTTTTGGGCCATTGTCCCTTCATTTTAGGAGCTTTCGAAAGTGGGGGAAGGTTGGTAACAGCAAATCCCGGGTTTTTCCAAACCAAGTGGAACGGCAGTTGGGGGCCGCGTTACGCCTAAAATCAGGGCAACCCGTTCTTTAATTTTGTCCCCCAATTTTTCCCTTGGAGGAGGGGGTTAATTTTAAATTTGGTTCGAGTTCGCCCCCTTTTTCAGGGGAGAAAAATGCTACTACCTTTTAAAAAATGCAAAAACTGGCTTCCCCTATATCGGTTCCCTTGGGAATAAGACGCCTTTAACAAACAGTTTGTGAATACGGGTCTTTTTATTTCCCTTTTATTTTAAAATTGGCTTTGTTTTATTTTCAGTTTTGGTTTTGTTTAAAAAAAAATGCTTTTTTTCCGGAATACCTTTTTTTTTAATGAAAATTTTTGGAAAAAAGAACGTTTTTTGGGTGAAAAAAATTTTCAATACTTGGTATTTTTTTCAGGGGTTTGTTCCAAAAATTAGTTTTTTAGGGGTTTTTTTAAATAAGAAAAACCTAAGGTAAATGAGAGGGGCCCAAAAAATCCCCAAGTGGGGTGCCCCTCCTTTTTTAGGATTGTGCTTGAGTTGAATAGACCAATAGGTTTTTCCACATATGGGATACCCATTTAAAAGGGAAAGAATCTTTGAAATCAATTTTTAAATTGCGAAAATTTCTGTTAACCTCTATTTTGTTTGAGTAAAACATGGATAAAATTGAAAGTCTATAAATAAAAAGGGACTTTTTAAAATTTTCCCCTTTAAAACTTTGCTTTAATTTTTGAAACCCCTTTGAGGGTTAACAAATTCCTTAAGAATTCTTGTTTAAAAACTTTCTTGGGTGTCGGGGTTTTGGAGGGTTTATTCTTTCCCGGGAAAATTTTGGTTTTAACAAAACAAGCCCCTCAAGCCAACTAGAAATGGATTGGGGCCCCTGAAAACTTGGTGTTCCAATTTTCTTGAAAATGTAAAAAATATTTACAAAATTTTTTTAAAAAGCCTTTTAGGGCTTTAAAAAAATAAGATTTTTAAAAAATTTTATGCCGGATAAATTTGAGTTTTATTTAAAAATTTGTTAAAAATGTTTTTTTGGGGTTTTGAAACCCTATTTGTTTTTCCCCACAAAAATTTTTAACTTTAATTAATGGAATTTTTTTTTCCCAAAATTTTAAAGGAATTTTTGTTTTTTTTATTCAACCCCCAAATTTAAGGAAAGGGATTGTATAAAACCAAAATTTTTGTAAACAAAAGAAGACATTTTTAAAAAATTAAACTTTAGGTTAAAAGCATTAAAATTATTTTATTCCTTTTTTAAAAGGGTGACCCCAGGGCATGGCTTCTTAGAGTTGAAAACTAGCTTGGCGGTTAAGGAGTTAAATTGATTTTTCTAAACTGAACAACCTTTTTAATGACCGTGTAACAAATCCACCAAAACCCTTGAAATTAGAAGTTGCCCCTTTTACTGTGATGTAACAAAATAATTTGAAATAAACTGGTTTTAAAATTTTTAGTTCTTTTGGGTATATGGGTTTTTTTTATAAAACCCCCGGTTTTTCCCTGGGTAAAAAAATTTGAGAAAATAAAAAAACCAAAACAAAAAGTAAATACTGCTTCCCCACCCGGTCCCAAGTAAATAATAGTTTGTTCTGGTACATACTTTTAAAGGGGGGCCATTCACAGGGCTTATTGCAGGGACGGATTCCCACCCAGAAATTGGCCCCCGTACTGCGCTTGCTATATGGCGGGAAAATCCGTCCTCATCATTCCCGGTTTAATCACTGTTCCAATGGGAAAATTTTGGATTCCGTTTTCTCCTCCCCCTCAGGGAATTTGCCGGGGGGGGAAAAAGGGTTGACATGCCCCATTATCCGGCGGGTTTACGCGCGGTGGTAATGAAAGGCCAAATTGGGGCCGGCGGCGGTGCCCCCCCCCCGCCCCTTCCCTTTATTCAAGTTTGTAATTCCCGGGGCCGAAAACCCACCCCGAAATTTTATGGTTTAGAATAACCCGGGTGTGCCCGGGGGCCCCCTTAAAGCGGTGTTTTTTAGCCCAAAAAGGACCCCGGGTGTTTTAAAAGGAATGCCTATAAATTTTTTAACTTTCATTAGCGGGGAAAGGACGGCATTTTTTCCCTAGTTCTCCCAGGAAGAGTTTATAAATTACCGGGAAAATTTTTAAGGGAAGGGGCAAATTGCCCCCGCATTTAAACCCAAAAATTTGCATCCCGTATTCCCGTGGAACTTTCCCTTTTAGGTTTAAATTTAAGGGAACCACTTGTATGAAAGGGTTTTTTGGCCCTAAAACTCATTTTTTCCCCAAAAGAAATCTTTTTTGGGAAAAAAAAGTGGGGGTTTTAGCCCAAAACCCCGTTTCTTATCGTGGCCCTAAAAAAATTTCTGTATTTGAATTTCAAATTAGACATCAAAAGGGTTTGGACGGGTTGGGAACCCCTCCATGTTGTGGGGGGAAAACAGGACTTAAAGGGAACTGTCACATAAGGTTTGCCCCTTGCGGGGGAACCCCACAAGCTTAGCGAAAGACATGCTGTTTCGCGTTTGGGCCCCTTTTTTTGTATAGTTTGCTGGAATTTTAGGGCATTTTTTTGCTAAATTTTAAATTAATGAGCAGTTTTTAAGCCGCCCCCCCCAATGGCTAGCCCCCGTCCAAAAGGAAAGTTATTCACTTGTTTTTTACCTATTCAAAAATTTAATGGTTTTTTGTTGAGGTGGGGGGGGGCCTTACCCCTCTTGAGGGGGGCGGGGCTAAAAACTGACTCTTTTTTTGACTTTTTCTGGCTGAAAACTTGAAAAGTTTTCCCAGCACTAAAATGTTTAAAAAACCCAAAGCTTTTTACAGAATTTAAGGGACAACGAGCCTGGGAATTCACCCAGGGATGCTGAACTCCTTTGTTTTTGCCCTATCCCAAAAGGGACAAAATCTATGTGACAGGGGTTTTTTTTCCCTGTCTTTTTAGGTTTTTTAAAACAGACAAAAAATTTCCATGGATTTTGAGTAGTTTCTTTTTTTTTAAAACCCGGGATAAAAACCCGGGACAGAACGCGTGCTTCATGAAAACTTTTGAAAAAAATCTGTGCTGTGGGTCTATCCCGTACGTTTTTTTTCCATTGAGTATTAAAAAATCCGAAAAATTTGCTCCCATGTTGTATATTACACGGGGTTTCCCGTTTTGGTTTTGGTGTAGCCCCGCCTTTTTTGAATATCCCTTTTGTGAATTACCCAAGGGTTTTCTTATCAGCATTTTTCTTTTTGCTTTTAAACTAAAAAATTTTTTGCTCCATATTATTTTTAACCCTACATACCCACAGGGGTCGTTTTCCCCTTTCCCCAATCATTTTGCTAAAAAAAATTTGGGTTTGCTTAAGCCTTCTTTCAGGTTCATTTTAAAAAATTTGTGCTTTGAATGTTTCATAGTTTTTTGGTTTGAAAGGGCCCCAAAAAAAGACAAAGACGTCCATCCAGTTCACCCGTTGGCTAAGGTTTTTGTTTCCGAGAAAGGAAAAAAAACCCCCCAATGGGTAGAAAAAAAATTGTCCTCTTTTTTTGGGAAAAAAAATTCCTTCCCGACTCCAATCGGGCAATGGGGGAAAAATCCCTGGATCAAGGGCCCCTTTCCCAAGAATCCTAGAACTAAAAAACTTGTTTTTTTTATTATGCTCTAAAATTTGCCCCCAAACCCCCTTTTTGGGAAATCTTTAGTGAATTAAACCTTTGAAAAAGTTCCTCTGGCGAGGGTTCCACAGTCTCACGGGCCTTTTTTAAAAGTAAAGAATCCCTTTCATGTTTATTTTAGAAACTTTTTTTCCCTCAAGACTTTGGGACCCCCCTTTTGGGTTCTTGTTTACATTTCCTGGGTATAAATAAATCTTGGGGAAGGATCTCTATATTGCCCTTTGATGTTTTTTAAAAAATATTTATTATGCCCCCCCGAAGCCGTCTTTTCTTAAACTAAATAACCCTTACCTTGCTAATTTTTTCTGGGGAATGAAAGTCCCCCCAGGCCTTTTTATTTTTTTTTGTTGCCAACCTTTTTAAACCGGTTAAAGCCCCGGCCAATGTCTTTCCTGTGCACTGGTGCCCAAAACTGTACACAATTTTTCAATGTGTGGTCTAACCATTTAACTTTTTTAAAATTGGGGAAAAAATTAATTTTTCTCATAATTTTCCCTTTCTATGCCCCTTTAATGCCCCCATGCCCTATTTGCCTTGGCAGTGCTGTTGGACAATGGTGTTTACAATTAAGTTTAATGTTCCACCAGGTTTCCCAAAAGTTTTTTCCATGTCATTTTTACCACCCTTTTTCTTTTTAAACATGTAGTCTTTGTATTGGTTTTTTTTCCCCCCCTTTGTGCATAACCTTGCTTTTAAACGGTTTTAAAACCTAAATCGGGCCATTTTCCCTCCCCGGCCCCCAAAACTTACCCGACCCCTTTGAAATAAACTTTTTTATCCCCCTGTTGGGGTTGTTTTAATTTACGGGTTTTTTGGTATCGCTGAAAAGGGATGATATTCAAATTTTGCAATCATGTTTTAAGATTGTTAATGAAAATGTTGAAGGGAAATGGGGCCCAATACGGACCCGGTGGTCCCCCCACTAGGTCTGTATTGCCATCTTTTTCCCCCGCCCAAAAGATTCTCATTTTTCCCAAAAACCTTTTTTTTGGGGCCCACCGTATAAATGTTTGAAAAATCTGATTTTATGACATCCAGTCCCCTCACCCGACCCTTATTCCCACTAAATTTTCTCATAAAAGCTGATGAGATTAGTTGGCCCAGGACCCGTTCCTTCATAAAACCCATGCTGGAAGGGTTTATACATTTATTTTTCCGTGAGATATCCAGGATTAGCATCTCTGAAAAAAAACCTTCAAACATTTTCCCTACAAAAAGAGGCCCAAACCTTAGGGGCCTATTTTTTCCCGGGAAATCACTTTTTGACCCCTTTTTGAATTTTTGGGCCCCCAATTTGCTATCCCGCCAACCCTTTTGGGGGGACAAAACCCCGTTTTTTGACGTCCAAAATTTTAAAGGGAATAGGGGCCTATCTATGGCATAAATTAACCCCCTTAGGAAAAGTGGGTGTATGCCATCTGGACCTGGGGATTTGTTTTTTAACCCTTTTTAAAGAGGACCCTGCCCCCTTCTTTTGGGAAAGCCCAAGAAATTTTAAGTTGGGTTTCCCTCTTTCCCTCTTTTTCAACGGGAAAAAAGGCCCCCCTTTTTTCCCTTCTTCGGTAAAAAACAGTGGAGAAAAAAGTGTTTAATAGGTTTGCTTTTTTTCATGGGCCCTCTATGTCTCTCCCTCTGTTTTTTTTCAAAGGGCCAAAAATTTTCTTTTTTTAATTTTTTTACTATTTTTATAGTTAAAAAAATTTTTTGGGGGTTGGGTTTTTCTTTCTTTGGGATACGTCCTTTTTCCCTCTCCCGCTTTGCTTCCTTTATCTTTTTTTCACACTTAATTTTTTTCCCTTTTAGCTTCTTAGGGCCTCTTCACTACCCTTTTTTTAGTTTGGTTTTAAAACGCTTTTTTTTTGTTTTTTATTTCCCTCCTTTTAAATCCCTGTTTATCCACATTTTTTTTTTTTCCCGTTTCTCAATTATTTTATTACCCAAAAAGGGATGTTCCTTTCACAGGGTAGCCTAGGAGTTTTTTTTTAAAAAATCCCATTTTTTTATTAGTTTTGCCATATTTAAAAACATTGTCCCAAATCCCCAAAAAAGTTTGGGCCTCCCCAAGCAGAATAAAATTTGACTTCCTAAAATTTCCCTGTTTTTGTGGCTCCTTGACAAAAAAAAATCTATTGAAGGAAAAGGAAAAAATTTTTTTTTTGGGGCACTATTTACCAGGTTTCCCCCAAAACCCGAACCTTTGTTTTTTTTGGGCAGGTTATTAGTCAAAATTAAAAGGTTTGAAGGGCCTTTCCTCTAGTCGGTTCTTGCACCATTTGGCAAAAAGGGAAATATCATTAGTTATTAACAAAACCCGTTTCCTTTGTGGAGCTACAGGTTTCAGATTCCTAATTGATGTCTGGATAGTTAAAGTCGCCCATAATTTAACCTCCCTTTGTTTTGCCCCACCCATTTATTTGGGGCCCGGGGTAATTTCTATGGGGTTTTGTTAAAAATTGGGGGCTCTATAGCGAACCCTTTTAGTATTATATTGGTTTTTGTTACCCCCAAAGTATATTCACCCTTTAAAGGGTTCCCCACTTGTTCAATTTTCCCTGTTTCCTATTTCTTAAAAGCAAATGTTGGCCCTTTAGACAGGTTTTTTAAAAGAGACAGACAATCCCCCTTTTCCCCGGGCTTTTGATTTCTAAATTTGGGTTTTAATTTCCCGTAAGTTAAACCCCCCAGTCGTAGCTCCCTCCAGCCCTTTTCTCTGTTTTTCCCCACTTTGTAAAGTTTTTCTTTTAGCCAATTAGTAAATTTCTTGGTTTTATTTATTTTGTTGGTTTAGACCTTCCCTGGAAATTTGGGCAGCATGCAATTTAGAGATTTTTCAAATTTTTTTCCTTTTCCTGATATTTTTAACTATTGTCACACCCCCTCCATCCACTCCACCCCCTGATTTATTACTAATTCCCCCGCTTCTTTACTTTTAATTTTTTGATTTCCCATCTTTGTGTTTCCCTCCCCCCCCGGGGCTCTAGGGTTTTAAAATTTTTCCAACTTCCTGGGGCCCCTTTTTCCCCAATAAAAGCTGCACCCTCCCCCCCTTTTGGGGCAGCCCATCCCCTTTTTAAAAGAGCCCGTAGGGAAAAAAGAAATAGCCCAGTTCCCAAAAACCCCAAAACCCTTTTTTCCAAGACCAATTTTTGGGGGCCACTTTTTCAAATCTCCCAAACTTTCCCCCTGCCTCTTGGTGTGGCTCGTGGAACAGGTAATATTTCTGAAAATATTACTCTGGAGGTCCTTGCCTTGAGCTTTTGGCCTAAGTGCCTTTTAAATAAATTTTTTAAAGGGCACTTTCCCCCTACTCTAACCCTTTTTTCTTGGTGCCCAAAGTGGACCCTGGGCACTAGTTCTCACCAGCACCACCCGCAAACTGTCAGCCCGATCCGGATATGTCGATCTGGGGGCCCGGTAAACAACAAAAATGTTCGAAGGGTTTCCCGGTCTTTGTGGGAGTTTTCCCTGTTGTGCCCAAAATTAAATTTTGGGGGGTCCCCAACTTCTAGAAATGTTAGGAAATTTCACTCCCATTCCCCTCTTTTCTGGGGGAAAGGCAGGGGTGTGTCTTGCTGCCGCAAAAGTAAATTTCCCGAGCGATATCCCCCCCTCATCGGCCAATCTTTCAAATTTGGGTTTGGGGTGGGGGAAACCCAAAATTTAAAGGGTGCCTTCCCGAAAACCCCTTCCCCCTACCCTCTTTGACTGTTACCAAATTTGCGGGCCCCTTTTTCCTGCTCCTCCATGCTTCCCCCTCCCCTTTAAACCCAGGGATTTTTCCACGGTTTGATTTCTCGTGGCGGGAAACTCCTTCCAAGTTTTGGGAATTTGGATCTCGTTTCGCCACCTTTTCTCATTTGATCCGGATCCGGGGCTTCCAAATTTTTGCCGTGTGCACACCTTGTTTGCCCCACCCAAAATGTTGCTTTAAGGATGGCATACATTGCCCCAAAGGTTTTTGAACTGGACAGCATTGTCAAAAATGGAACTCATTTGGGGTGTTAACAAAAAAATTTATGAAAACAAAATTATAATTAAAGCGGGTTCAAATTCTGTCCCCCCTAAAACTCCCAAATTTTTAAAAACTCTCAATCTTTAAATCTCCAAACTTAAAAGAAACAAAAACTTTAAAGGCCCCAAAAAACACTTTGCGAATCCCTTAATCGTCAAAATTCTCAGCTTTTTAAAACCCTTTTTCCCCCAAATGCTGTTTTGGGGGTGCTGCAACCCCTTTTTTTGGGGGCAAAAAAATGGGTAGGAAAATTTTTTTTGGGGGATTTTTTAAGATAAATGCACTCATTGTTTTGAAAAATTTTGGGAGTGGATTACAGTGCAATGCATGTGTTAGAGATTTTACAAATCTCATCCATATTGTACAGATTTCTTTGCAAGAAAATTGACTTGTAATGCCGTCTTTTACTGAAAAATTCAAATACATTGTTTAAAAATTTGGGTATAAAATCCCTAACCCAAAATTTACTGTTAAACCAGCAGTTTTTTGGTGGGTTTTTGGGACCACAAAGGGCTTCTTTTCCCTTTTAAAAAGGCAGTTTACCGGGTTAAGTAAAAAAAGGAAGCAAATTTATGCAAAAAAACCCAGGGGAAGACAATAAAACAAGCGCCAAAAATTTTGGGAAAATTTAAAGAAAAATGTGTTGAAAAGGCAGGGAAAACAAAATCAAAACACCTTTTTTGCAATAACAAAATTTGGGTTTACCAGGGCCATTTGGGTTAACAATTTTTGTAGTGAAAAATTTAAAAGAAAGTGAATATTAAAATGCTCTGCAGAGTATGTTATACTAGGTCAAAGATTGAGAAGAAGATTGTGGCCCCTTTTTAAAAAATTAAAAAAACACAATGTTTACTTAAAACCCAAAAAAAGATTAAAAAACTGTTTTGGGTTTAGTGTTAACCAGGAGAGAGAAATTTAAATTTTTCGGACCCAGTCATATGATTGTTAAGACCAAAACGAAAACAAAGCTTAATTTAAAGGCCTACAAAAATTAAAAGGGAAATTTTAAAGTATATCAATTAAAAAAAATAAAAAATAAATAAGATTTGGGGAACAATCTGAAAAAATGGAATTACAAAGATAAACTACAGAAGCAGTCTGGAAAGCCTTAAACACATTGTGATTCACGGGGACCAAATGTCAAAAAAACGGGGGTTTGAGTTCAGGAATAGCCACTATAAAAAACAACAACATATAAATAAAGGCAAAAGGTTACAAAAATAAAGATGTAATGAAAAGAAAGGAAAATAACATAACCAATAAAAAATGTGTACAAAGGTGAGTGGAGAACCACAACCCTCAATAAAAGAGGATCAACTGGGTGCTCAACAGGGAAAGATCGCTAAAGTAATGAGTAGTACACACAAACAAGAAAAAATTGCTGTTCTATGTGGCCAAAAATGTACGCTTTATCAGGTTTGGGTGTTTTGTAAATTTGGGGGTTTTTCACTGAAAAATTTGTAAACCTTTTTTTTTCAAAAAAAAGGGACATTTTATAAAAAGGAAAAAAGGGGAATTAAAATTATAGCTTTTAAAGGGAATTTTGTCTTCAAAAAATTAGTTTGTGGTTTTAAGTCCCGTTTTTAGTTAAAAAACCCTTTGTTGGGAAATTTTTTGGTTTTTTTTAATTTTTCCCTTTTTTTTTCAATTTTTTGAATAAATTCTTAAGTTTTTCAGTTTTCACTTTGGCCATGGGCCTTGTTTGCCTGCTTTAAAAAGCATTTAAAAAGTTGCTTTAAATTAGCTTTTATGCCATAGGAGAAATTAAAGGGGTTTTTCTCAAAAAACAAAGAATAGCTTTTTAAATTGTTTGGGAAAAACAAAATAAAGACCCTTTTCCAAATATATTGCATTGTTCTCTGTTTTCCCCAAAAAGATACAATTTAATTTATTACCCCCCGTGGCTTTTTTCAGTTCCCCCAGTAAAACCCAACCCGTTTAAAAAAATTTTCCGGGGCGGTTTTTTTCAATGAGTAAAAGAGAGTGAGTCATACAAAAGGTCAGCAGTGTCAGGGCAGTGTTTTCCTGGGGGCTGCCAGACAGTTAAAAAGCTTGGTTTTTTCTCAAGTAAACGACTGTAATTAAAGGGCCCTTTTTTTTTGGGGGTCAGATAAGAAGTCCCTTTCCCAAATAGTTTGGGGAAGCTAATCTAATTAATTTTTGCTTTTGGGAAAACCCCAAAAAGTAGCTGTAAAAGCCAAAGGGGCTTTTTTGCAAATTAGTATGAACCAGGAAGGTTGGAAAAAGAAATTTTTTCTTTCATTTTTGAAACCCTGTGGGGGGAAATCCTTTTAAAAGACTGACACAGTCCCAAAAAACTTTTATAGAGAGTTTTCGGGCCCCCTTTTGGGGACCTGGGAAGAAGTCACTGTGCAGGGGGGTTTAAAAGGGGAACTGGACAAACTCCTCTTGGGGCCCTGGGGGAAATCCTTTTTAAAAAATTCCACTGGTGTTTTCCTTTTTCAGTTTGACCCTCTTTGGCTGAAAATGACAGACAACTAGAATCTTTTTCTACAAAAAGGGAAAGTTTCCAACTTTTAAAATTAGGCTTAGGGGCCCAAAAAGTAAAAAATGCAAATTTAAAATTTTTAAAAAATTATTAAAAGGGTGATCTGGGAAAATAAAAATATTAATAATAAAAAATTTTTTTCTTAACAAATGTGTTTAACAAAAAACGTGATTTAAACCCCCCTTAACGACCTTGGCCCGAAATGCATACAACCCCCAGGCTTTTTGGGGTTCACGCCCCCCGATGTATGCATACTCCTGGGGAAACGCGTGAACGTAAAGCAAGTTCGCCGATCGGCGCGGAAATGTCAGCTAAATATGCCCGCTGACCCCCCCGCACGCGTCCCCGACCCAGATCACTCCGGGGTTACCCCCGGGGGGAAAGGTTTAAACCCCCCTTAAATTTAAATTCGCGCCCGATAGGCCCAAATAATTAAGAGAAAAACGCAGGGGGAGTGTTCCCCCTGCGTCCTCTGCCCGGTGGCGAAAACTGCAGGGAAATTGCACGATCGGTTTTTCCCCTCCTTCTGACGACAGCACGGAAGGCATAGAATCCCTTCGGGTTTGCCCTGTGCCCGTCACGATGCCAGGCTGTGCCCGGGGGAAAGGCCCCGGAAACGTGACTAACTTTGCCATAGGGCCAGTTTCAAAAGCAACAAGCTAGGGGAAAAATTTAAAATAAATAATAAAAGTAAAAAAAAAAAATGAAAAACAATAAAACCCCAAAAAACGAAAAATAAAATAAAAACACGTTCACCGCCCCTTTTTTCCCCCTTTTCAAAACCCCAAACGCCCCAAAAAAGTCAAAAAAAATAAAGTACCCCTTTTTTGGGCTCACCGCATGCTAACGACCTGCCCTATAAATCGCATCTAATTAACCCACCTGAACGCCGTAAAAAAAAAACAAAAAACAATCACATTATTAAGATTTTTTTTCATACCACACACAAAAAAGGATAAAAACGATCAAAAACTCCTAAAAACCAAATTTTTAAAAATTTAAAAACTCAGTTCACCCACAAAAAAAAGCCTACACAGCTCTGCATACAGAAAAATAAAAAATGTATTGCCTCGGGGAAGACAGCGTGCTAAATATTTTTTTACACCTAAACACTTTTTTTTTTTTTTAAAGTGCTTCAACATAAAAAAAAACTAAAAAACAGGAAAACGCCATAATGTATCGCCCAAAGGGGTAAAGCTAACTTATCAGGAACTCACGGGGGAAAAGCGCTGAAAAATAAAAAAAAAAAAACCAAAAACAAATTTTCCACCCCCCCGATTAAGCAAAAAAAACCCCCCTAAAAATGATACAAATAAAAACCAACCCCTCCCACAAAAAAAACCCCACCAGCTCCAAACAGGGAAAAATTAAAAAGTTAGGGCATGCAAAAACTGTTTTCCTTTGAAAAAAGTGTTTTTTTTGTATAAAACATAAAACCAAAAAAAAACAAATTTTTACGCTTAACGAAACAACCTGCTATAAATCTTGCTTTTCAAAACCGTACATACCCTAAAAAAATAAAAATAAAAAACAAAAACCAAAAATTTGCGTATTTGTTTAAACCCGTCTCACAAAAACCTTTAAAAAAGTGAACATAGCGCATTCCCCCATCAGGGTACCAAAAAAAACATAAACCCATCCCGAAAAAAACAAGCCAAAACACCCTGCTCGCAAACCCCATCAAAAAAAAAATTTTTAGGGTATCAAAAAGGAAACAAAAAAACGCAATTTTTTAAAGCATTTCTTTTGTGTAAAAGTAATAAACAAAAAACCATATAAAACTTATCATTTAACTACCGACCTCCATAGTAAAGTTACCTGAAATTTTTACACCCCGGGGCGAACCTGTAAAATTGAAACCCAAAAAACAAGACCCAACTGCGTTTCCCCCCCAATTTTCATGGCCCAAAGCTAAAAAAAACTATGGAACACCTGGGCATCCAAAATCACAGTACCCCCCCAGATAATCCCCTGAGGGGGGTTGAATCCAAAAAAGGGGCCACTTCGGGAAGGTTTTTTTTTTTACCTGTTTTGCTACTTTGGGGCGCTTTTCCATGGACTGGCTCCACCAAAATTGCGTTCCCAAAAACCAAAAGCCCCCTCCCTTGAGCCCCCATGCGCCAAAACAGCAGTTTACACCCCACTAGGGAAAAGCCGAACTTTTGGGAAAAACAGCGTAAAAAAATTGGGGTTCTTTTTTCGAGGATTCCTTAAATATGAAACATTTTAAGCTAAAATTTTCAATAAAGGGAATTTTTTTTTTAATTTTCACAGCCTAATGCAAAAAAAAATTTTGAATCACCTTTGGGCTAAACCCTGCACCCCTGGATATATCTTTTTAAAGGGGGGTTTTTCCAATACGGGTTCTTTTTAGGGGTGTTTATTAAATTTTTTGCACCTTAGGGTGTCCTCAAACCTGAAATGGCGCCTAAATAAAATCGAATTTAAAAAAAGACCCCAGAGTCCAAGGGGCTCCCCATTCTGGGGGGTTTTTGGTGACCAAATAATCACAGGGCCACAATTGGGTAACCAAAAATGGCAGACCCGGGGGAAAAATATTAATTACATTTTTCCTAGTCAAATTTCTGTATTCCATGAAAATGGAAAAAATGAAAACTCAAAAAAATGAAAAAAATTTCACCCCCCTTTTCAATTTCGTGAAATACCTAAAGGGTTTTCAAAATTCCAAACACTTTTGTAAATACTTCAAGGGGTCTAGTTTTTTTAGATGAGTCATTTAGGGGTATCTAACATACAGCCCTTCAAAGCCACGTCAAACGGACTGGGGCCCTAAAAAAAAAGTATATTTTCAAATTTTTTTGAAAAGTAGAAATACTTACTAAAAATTTTTTTAACCCCAATGCCGTAAAAAAAAAAAAAAAAAATTAAAAATTATGCCAACCAATATAACATATGGGAGATCATTATAAACTATTTTTGTAAAAAAAATTTTCACCAAAAAATTTTTGGGAAATTCAAAAAAAAACTTTTTTTCCAAATTGCATGAAATTTTTATGTTTTTTTTCACAAACGGCAAGGATTTTATGGACTTAAAGCACAATGTGCATGAGAAAACAATCTGTGAATACATGGATAGTAAAAGTGTAAAAAATTTTCTTACATAAAGTACACATGCCAGATTTCAAAAATAGGCGTGTCGGGGGGTCAAAACGGCTGGGTCCTTTAAGGGGGTTAAAACAAATCATTTTTGATGACACATTCCCTTTAAATGAAAGGGAACACAAATAAAAGCACAGCAATAGTGAAGGGAAAAGCCCTATTCTCAGTATTAATCGGCAATAAAGTACTTTCACAAAATGTAGAGAGACAAAGTACAATTACAACATTAATGTGTGGATGGATCAACATTAAAATAATTAACATAGCAACCATTCCTATAGGATGTATAGAAAATAGTAAATAATAAGTAATAAGACCTGCTTTAAGCACAACTGCTATAAAGGTTACTAAAAATAAATGAATAAAAACAAAATTCTAAGCCTTGGATAAGATGATGATTATTGAGACGGTTTGATAGAAATCTTAGAATCACCTTAAATTAATTCTACAGTCAGTATTCTTATGCTTCAAGTGACTGATAACACAAAACAATACACTGTAAATGTATACAAGACAGTCATTAGGCTCAGTTACTTCTTATAAACCACTGATATTTTACTCTTTACATTAAAATGAGGAATTGTTTTCTCCTTTGTGTGACTTCATTCTGCCAATAGACTGTGCATTCAGTTAAAAAAGATCATGATTTACAAGCACTACTATTATCTGAATAAAGAAAATCTAGACATCAAGCCACCACTCTTCTCTTTTGATATTACACAGCATCTGGCCCATTTACCCCAGTCATATATACATAGCCCTGGTATAATTTTGCCATGTCACTGTCTAATTAACCATTCATAGTAAGCAGCCATCTGCCAAAGAATACGTACATGGAAATATGTTTATACAGTATGACGTGTCTACGTCAAGGAACAATTTCTTGCTCAATGAAATATGAAGACGAACAAAATTCTCAGAGGTCTGTCAGATACGTATTCTTCTCATTGGTTCTTCGTTTGTAGTGTTCTAATAAAAATAGGTCACCAGGTGCAGAAGCCTGTTTGTGGGCGTCTGTGCACAGAAGCTATGGAACATTTGAGCAGAATAGTGCCCTTAATCTCTCTTACTAAATATCCTGTTATCTTCCCAAACATCTGTTCATACGATTTTAGACCAAATTTAAGCTCAAGTAAGGCAAAGCTTCTGCCAGCACCATCCTCTACAAACACTCAGCTCTGGCTTCTAGCCCCTTCAGCAATACATTTTTTCACGTATAAGGACCAAATGTTGTTCTTACCATTTTACTGGAAACAAGATTATGATTGTTGTGATATTTCATTGTAACATTTCTACATTCTACTTAAAAAGAGGAGTTTGGTTGAGGGTAACAAACCCAAGATTGCAAAGCTGAGGATATGTCTTGGCTGACATATGTCCTTTTTGCAATAAGGGGGTTTGTGAGAAAACATCTTATCGGTTCTATTATTTTTAATGTTTAACAAACCTTTAAAGTAAACTACTTATGGTCACTTTTTTATATTCTGTTTTATCCTATACGTACTTTCGAAACCCATTTGTTTTATGATTTATTTATTATATTGTCTATCCCTTATCTGCAGTGGTCACAATTGACTGTGGCATCTTAGGGGTTAATCGGCTGCGACTGGAGGAAGCTCTGGTCTCGGCCTATAGTGCATGCAGTTAACTGGAATATTCAGCACAATCTCCTGGATGTACCCATATGTCCATTTGCGGGAAAACCTTTTTTTGGGTACAGAGTGTAAAGAGGCTTTACAAGATTTTCAAAAAGGTCCCTACTGCCTGGCAGTGTGTTAAAATAAATAAACTGGGATTCGCCTCTTTCATTCCTTCCATTTCAGCACTGTCAGAGCACCAGTGTCCACCACTAACCTCTTAGCAGTGATTTCATGTTCTTTGGTTATGTAATTGTGAGCCAAACAGTGGCTTCAGGTATCACGTGCCACAGATGCGAGCAAAAATATTGGTAAACTCCAGCATTTGACTCCAAAATGAAGAATAAAACTTGACTTCTATTACAGTCACATTAAAAAAGGCAACATGTATGGACATTGGCGCTGACAGGCCAGTTCTAAATAGCTTTAAGGGAGTGTAAAATGCGCCAGAATGTATGAACCTGTTCTTCTGCAGGTCATACATACAGGTGCAGTCTAGTGCCAATACGACAAGTCTGGCTCAGGCATCACCTTTAACTTGGTCTGGCTGTTCTAACTGTTCTGCGCCTATGTTTTGTGTCAAAGAATCAAAAATGTGTCTAATTCTACGCCCCCAGCATGTCCCTAATTTTGCTGGAGCTTATTGCGCCAAAGTATGGAGTGAGACTGTTATTCCATCTATAGAACAGGTCTACTACAGCTTTTTGATGCTAGATAACTGGCGTAGCTCGTTCATACATGTCGCCCATAGTGTCCATTCTGACACGCTTCAGAAGAAGTCCTTATTCATATCCCATGCGAGCAATGGCCACTGAGACCAGTAATTGGCACATGGTCATGTTAGTAATAAACTTGATGTCACTGTTAAGAGACAAGAATCTTATAACTAATAACAATCATCATAGCGGTCCTGAATATCCCTCCTTGCAATTCAATATTAAAATGTTAAGGCAACATGTATGAATGGGGCTGTGCCAGTTTTTTGGTGTACTTTGAAAAAACACACAAAAAATAGGACATTACTCACTTAAAAAACACCACCATATTAGCCCTTGTTCACAGCTCAATGGCTGGACTAGACTGGGCGCAGGAGCAGGCATCTCCAGCCTTATATGCTCCTAGGAAAAAATCTGACAGGTGCAGCTGATTGCTGAATAACAACTCAAAGATCCCACAGCTAAGGGATCACTTACATGATACAGACTGCACATTAGCTTGGTACCTGTTCACACACCCTTAGCTCCCCAGCACTAATGGGCAGATAAAAATTCCATACTAGCAAAATATTAGATATGAGGTATTAGTTGGTACCGGGGCCCCAAATCCGCAAGCTCACAAGCCTCTTCACAGCTCCTCATGTCTTGCGAGTCCCTACACTAATCATTTACAGAAAAAACACACAAAAAATAGGACATGAATTACTTAAAAACACCACCATTTTGGGCCTTGTTCACAGCTCAATGGCTGGATTAGACTGGGCCCAGGAGCATTTCTAGCCTTATATGCTCCTTGGAAAAAGCTGACAGTTGCAGCTGATTGCTGAATAACAACTCAAAGATCCCACAGCTAGGGGAACGCTTACATGATACAGACGGCACATTAGCTTGGTACCTGTTCACACCAGTATGCAGAAAAGCCACACTATAATGCATGGAGAGACTGCAGAAATGCAAAAATACCTATTAAACAACCACTCACACATCCTCAGGGCATGAGGGGGTGGCTGCCGGTATTACAATTGCATATAGATAAAGCAATACATAAGGGTGCAAACGTGTGGTGCACCATGCTGGGTTACAGCCTCTTAGTGACGCCCATACTAACAGATTAGGCGGGCTGCATACTGGTGTGTGAACAGGTATCAAGCTCATGTGCATTCTGTATCATGTAAGTGTTCCCCTAGCTGTGGGATCTTTGAGTTGTTATTCATCAATAGCATATAAGGCTAGAGATGCTCCTGGGCCCAGTCTAGTACAGCCACTGAGCTGTGAACAAGGCCCAAAATGGTGGTGTTTTTTTATGTACTTTGAGCCAAAAAAGGAGCCCTGTCCAGCAGATATATCAACTTTCCTATGCCAAAATCTGGCATATGTTGTGATAGACCTGACACTTTTGCATGCGCCAATTCTACAGGGACGTGTTGCTCTAGATTTATGAATGTGCCACGACAAAATGTGTGACGAAACTGTCGTAACACTCCATGCCAATTTCATAGTGTTGAGGCTGAGACAAATTTTGATGCACACGCTCTATGAGTGTCACGGTCCATGCTGCTGCCCTCGTTCAGTGTCCAAATTTTCCGTCCAATGACCTACGACTCCTGGCATATAAGAAGCTTCCTGCTTCTGTTCCTGGTCAGTTCATTTATGTCCATCTGAGCTCTTGACCACTGCTTCCTGCTGTATCCTGTCATTATGTCTGTCTGATCCTGTGTACGTTTTACCCTGCTGTCCTGCATGTCTGTTACCTAGGTTCCTGTTTCTGCTGTATCCTGTCATCTTGCCTGTCTGCCCGATAGCCGGGTTCCTGAATTCTGCTGTTATCTGCCGTCTCGATACCTGTTTACCCAGCTGTGTCCTGCTGTCTTGCCTGTCAGTAACGGGTATCAATGAAGTTAACCTCATGTCAGCCTGTTCCCTGTGGTCCTGTGCCTACTGTATTCTGCTGTTGTACCTGCTTGATATCTGCCTGGACTCTGGCCCCTGCACTTCGGCTGCCACCACGAGTAGCCATGTAAGGGTTAGCAACCTATGGGTTCCCCTCAGCGAAGTCTGTTCCAACCTGAAGGCAGGCTCCAGTGAAGACCATGGGCCCCTTAGACTCCACTCCCTGGTATGCTCTGTTATACCACCTTCTATGCTCGCAGTGGCTCAGAGGATCCCACAACAACTTGGCCATCAACGTGTCAGTACCTACTGACTCGTCTTTCCATGACAGTGAGAAACTTTTTGGTGCATGAATGTGTCTCACAATGGCACACATTTATAAGGTGCTGTGAGACACTTTCATACATACTAATGAATGCTACACTAACTTACTGAGAGGTAGGATTGTCGAGGAGGTACCACATTTTATATATATCCCCTTAGTTTTTTAAAATATCAGTTTGCAGAAGCTAGTTTATCATCTTTCTGTCACAATGTGCTCCATGTTACCCGCTCTAGACGCGCTTGTGTATCTGTCCCCCAGGCTGGTCGTCACTCATCTTTCCCTGCTCCTGCTCTGCTCTTGTCTCTATAACTGCTCCCTAAAACATGCACACAGCAACAATCAGAAATTTAAAGGAGAAGTGTTACACTGATCTCCAATGAACAGATGCTGGATCTTAAAGGGGTTGTCTCACTACAAGGATTGCTTTTTATGTTAAAGATCTTGCAAGAACAAGTCACTTTGCAATATGTGTCCATTAACAGTGCCCTACCTATTCCTAGATATCCCCTCTTGTATGGGCTGCATCAGCATATCAGGTTACTATAGCTACAGACCTATTCAATCTCTCATGATAGGCTGCCAGCACTGGTTGCTGTATCTACAGACCTGGCTTCTACTGCAGCCTAGTGGAAGCCAGTAAACATGTTCCTGAATTCAAAATGAAACCGAGAAAACAGCATTCAGGTCTGGTGAATCAATGTAGTGAGACAACCCCTTTAAGACACTTCCCCCTGCACTTCCTGAAAGTGTATTGGTGTGTTTTCTGTTGAGTATTGAGTGTTCTCGGATTTACTGAGCTTCTCAGACTTAAACCCCTGTTTGTGACCATGACCATTCTCTGTCTCCCACCTGCCCTGACCTTCCGCGAGTGACCTGACCATGTTTGTCTGCTGCCAGCCCTGACCTTTCAACCTGGCTGTCGACCATGTATTGCCTTGCTCCTCATTAAGTCATCTCTCGTAGTGACCAAGAGGATCCACTACTGTCACCTGTGACACCTTCATTTGTTCAGTAAACATTTTCAACACTTGTATTTTCAAAACTAATGCACATGATTGTGTGTCCATATTTTATGCATTCTCTCATATCAACTGTGGTCAGCAAGGGATGGGAGAGCCATAGTCAGGTATTTAGATGTAAGACTTGGCTTAAAAACTGTATTTTTGTCCCATTTGAAAGAAGCCTTTTTTTATTCTTTTTCACAACAGAATTTTGAAATGCACCTGAAAACCAATTCAGGAACCTACTGGTTTGTTTTCCAGTTATTTTCACTGTTTTTCTACACATAAGTATCATCTTTGTCACATGATAAATTCATTGTAGAACTTCAAAGCTTTAATTGATCAACATTGACCACTCCAAGATTCACGAAAATGTTACTTTTAAGAGTGTTAGAAAGAACATCTAAACTGTGTAACAATGACAAAAAACAATTGGAGTACATGAAATCAATGAATCCTCTTTTGTCTTCAGTGCTTTATAGCATACGCACAATTAAACCTTCAATATAGACACATTAGATCTTTGGAGAGTTGGTATTTAAAAGGATTTTCAGGAATGAGTATAAAGGGTTTGCTGTTTTTTTTTTTTCCGGAAACAACACCAAGGAGGCCATGTCCAATACTGCAACCTCATAACTTTAATACCCCTGATAACGCCACGATAGTGGCAAAACATGTTGGGGTAGGAGGTCCTATGTTAATTGCCGTTTTTTTCTTTACACCAACACCAATCCTTGTAGAAAACTTCAGTTGCTACATTGTAAGTACAATATCTGTTACAAATTGGGCTTATATTTAATCATTCACTAACCTAGTAAGGACATAGCCGGATATGCTCTAGGATACTGAAAAACATACTTTAATGCATTATTTAGTTAGTAGTGAAGTGTTAAGATTGCCATTGGTAAATTTGAAGTAGTGGTATTGCAGATTATCTTCATTTGCTTGACTCACCAGTTATAGCCCAAGGACAGACATTTCTTTCTAATTTCAGTGCTGTTTCCGTATCCTTGTTGCTGCTGTCAGTCATGTTGCTTGAACATGCGATTTCCAACGACACTTCTCTACAGGGGCATTTAAACCCAGAGTTGCTAAATATTTAGATTCCTTGGGCGACAGGTCAGAAAAGAGGTGCCCCCACGCCGGTCTTAAGGCGCATCAAATGAGTTCATAGTACACCTGAATCAATTAACCTGTCAAAAATCTGGCGCCTGGTATACCTTGCATAGTATAATTGATGCATCTAATCTAGGCGCATAGCAAAATGTAGGCATATAGGATATCACTGCGAGCATATTTGATGTGTCTACTTTAGGCGCATTCATATGTGTTGTGCCTGGCGTATAATGCACCTAGTTTTGGTGTACTACAGTTCACTTATATAGAGAATAGGGCATCTACAGTTTTTGGCTCAAAATACACCAAAGAAATGGCGCAGCCCTAATGGGACATGTCGATTCTTATGTTTGCTTATAGCCGTGATCCATATTTCCACTTGTTCCTCTTCTCTATTCCTGATTCCAGTGCTTCTCCCTAGTTGTGACATTTCAGTTGCTGACTTCGGATTCTGATCCTAACCCTTCGCTAGGGTAGTGACTTTGGGCGACGAGTCCCATTAGGGCTGCGGCATTTTTTTTTTGCTGTATTTTGCGCAAAAAAACTGTTGACGTCCTATTCTCTATATAAATGAACTGTAGTACACTACAACTAGGTACATTATATGGCTAGTATTAGGCACATCAAATATGCTAACATTGATATGCTATGTGCCTAAGTTATGCTATGCGCCTAGATTAGGCGCATTAAACCCTTCCTGACATTGGACGTATCCTTAGTGGGAAGTGGCTTCCCACAAATGGACGTTTGGATGCGTCCTGGAGATTGTGCAGGCTTACAAGCGAGCTCTGCACGATTGCGACATGGGACCAGCGGTATATTACCGCTGGCCTCATGCCACATTACATCACCCATCATTGGAGCTAAGTCACAGGCAGGAGGAGGGAGCTCCTGCTGCCTGCTCCCGTCGCAGCTGCTGCACGATTGTGCAGCAACTTTCTCTTTCCAGAGGGCCCATGCCCGGCAATTCATTGTGTGCTGATCTCCTATTGTATGAGAGATTTGAAGATCTCTCATACCATTCCGCTCTGGGGAAAAGTGAAAAAAGTGTAAAAAAAAGAAGTGAAATACAAGCATGAAAAATAAAATTAAAAAAGTACACCGCCATTTTCCCCTTTACCAGGATTGCTGTATTTTGTTCAAAACTCCTCACAAAAACAAATGGCAATTGTCCCAAAAAAGATGAAAAATAAGTAAAGTACACATATTTGGTATCGCCGCATGCGGAACGACCTACCATATAATCATATCACATTAATTTACCCACACGGTGTACGGCGTTAAAAAAAAAATCCAAGAATTGCGATTTTCGTTCATCTCGAAATTGGAATAAAAAGCGATCAAACACTCATATAAATGCCGAAGTGGTACCAATTAAAATGTCCCTTCATCCCGCAAAAAAGGTCTTTACACAGCTCTAAAAGTAATAACATAAAAAAACTATCTCAAATTTATATCACTGCAGTTGTACCGACCCCCATAGTAAAGTTATCCTGTCATTTACACTGCACGGCGAACGTTGTAAAACCCAAAAAACAATGACGGAACTGCGTTTTTTTCCTCCATTTTCATGGCCCAACGCTAAAAAAAAATATGGAACACCTGTGCGCCCAAAATGCACAATACACCCTTAGAGATCCATGAGTGGTGTTGAATCCGAAATGGGGCGACTTCTGGAAGCTTTCACCTGTTCTGGTACTTTGGGGGCTTTGCAAAGGCGACATGGCACCCACCAAAATCTTTGTAAAAATTCAACATTTTCAGCTAAAATTGCAGATTCTTGGAAAAAAAATCTTCATTTTCACAGTCTGATGCTAAAAAAATTGTGAAACACCTGTGGAGTCAATATGCTCACTATACCCCTGGATATATTCCTTAAGGGGTGTAGTTTCCAATATTTTTTTTAGTGGTGTTTATTAAGTTTTATCACCTTAGGGTGTCCACAAACCTGAAATGGCTCCTAAATGAAATTGTTATGAAAATGAGACCCCAGAGTCTGGTAGGTGCTCCTCCTACTCTGGGGTTTGTGGTTGAGCCAAATAGCGCACTAGGGACATATATGGGATGTCCCTGAAAACTTCAGAATCTAGGGAAGCAATATTAAGTTTCATTTCCCTGGTCACATCTACTGTGTACTTGTGAATAATGGATAAAATTGAAAATCTGCAAAAAAAGGTGAAATTTTGAAATTTTGACTTTGAAACTTTGATATTTTTCACAAATAAACAAAGAATTTTTGGACCAAAATTTCTTACTAACTTAAAGGACAATGTGTCACAAGAAAACAATTTCTTAATCAAATGGATAGGTAAAAGTGTAAAAAAGTTATTCTCACATAAAGTGACACATGCCAGATTTAAAAAAAATGGGGCTCTGTCAGAGAGGCCAAAACTGGCTCTGGGTGTAAGGGGTTAATTATATTATGCAACTTTTATTTTTTTTTATTTTTTTTGAATGATCCAGAATGTTTAACAAGTAACATATTTTCTTTCCATCAGGGACACAAAACACTAGAGGCGACATGTATGAACAGGACTGTGCCAGTTTTCTGGCATACTGTGTGCCAAAAAGCTGTCGCAGACCTGTTCTATAGATATATAAAAAATATAAGTCAGAGGGCTCCGCATCAGCCTTTGAAAATTACAGAGAGCTTAATAAAATCTGTAAAAAAGTGATAAAAGCAGCTAAAATTCAAAATGAAAGGCAGGTGGTCAAGGACAGCAAGACTAACCCCAAGAAAAATTTAAGCATTGAATCCCAAAACCAAAGTCAGAGCAAGTAGGCCCCTTTAAAAAAACCTTGTGGGGTGCTGGTCACGGGGGCCCAAAGGGAAAAGGGCATGGGTACTAAATTTCTTAGCTTGTATATACTTAAATTTAAAAAAAGTAGTTGATGGGGGTGGAAAAAGTCAGATGTGGGTGGTGCCATACTGTTATATGTTAATACATCACTGCAAAATTTAATTGGCTCAGTGTAGAAAAAGTCAAACCCAAAGTTAAATAACTAAATGTAAACAAGGCTCCAGGCCCTGTTGGGTATAACCTTGAGAGTTTTTAAAGAGCTCAGTTTTGGTTATCTTGTCCCCCTATATATGTTTTTTAGAGTTTCCCCGGGTGACTGGATAGAAACCAGGAGACGGGCCCAAAAGGGGAAAAAATGTAGTTCCCATTTTAAAAAAAAGGGTCCAAGTCTTCCCATTTTCTATAGACCGTAAGTTTAACTCTGTTGGGAAAAATGTTTGGGGGGCTCATAAGGACTATAAGAGGAGTTTTTGAAAAATACAATTTTATTTATGATTGCCAGCATGGATTTACTAAGGAAAAAGGGTTTTAAACCAAAATTGATTGTTTTTATGAAGAGATAGTAAATTTGGGACGCGGGGCAGCTGTGGATATTGTTTTTTTTTGGACTTTGAAAAAGGCATTGACACGTCCCGCATAAGCTTTTATTAGGTAATTTTAGAATCCATTGGGTTAAGTTAAAACAGTTTGAATTGGGATTAAAAATGCTGTGGATATACTCAGAGAGTGGGGGGTAAATGACCCCTACTTGAGTGCCCCCCGGTTGTGAGTGGTGTCCCAAAGGGGTCTTTTTGGGTCCTCTCTTATTTAATGATTTATTAAACGAAAAAGTGGAAGGGTCAATAGCACGGTTTCGATTTTTGCAGATGCCCCCCAACTATGCAGGGTTACAATTTATGGAAGATATCAAAAAAAGGGAAAGAGCCGGGAACCTGAGTGTTTTGGGCATCCACAGGCAAATGGGTTAATGTGGAAAAATGTGGTTTGCATCTGGGTAGAATTAATTAAAGGGTCTTTTTCTGAGGGGGAGAAAAAAATTGGGGAATTTCTTGTTGAAAAGATCCCGGGGGTTTTGTAACATAGACTACCACATGTAATGTAATCAGCTGCCCCTAGGGAAGTAAGTTTTGGGTGGATTTAAAAATGGGATGGACTCGCGGGGAAAAAAAGTATTCTACCGTGTACAAAGCTTGGGGGGGCCCATTAGAAAATGAAACGTTCGGGCCCAGTTTTAGAAAAGGGGTAATGGGGAGAGGTCAAAGAGAGCAACCAAAATTAAAAGGGAATGGAGCATCTTAGTTATGAGGAGAGGCTAGTGAAATTTAAATTTTTTAGTCTTGAGAAAAAAACGGGTTCGGGGGAAAACGATTAATTTATATAAAATATAAATGGTCCCTACAAAAATTATGGGGAAAAATTTAAGTGAAGCCCCCCCAAAAGACAAGGGGACATTCCCCAACTAGAGAAAAAAGGTTCAATCTCCAGAGGGGAAGAGCGTTCTTATGTAAAAACGGTCGTGGAAAAGCTTGCCTTTAGGAGCTGGCACGCAGGGAAATGTAGAGAGTTTCAAGAAAGGCTTGTACTACTGGAACTAAAGAATTTAATGTGATTTAGCTATGTAAATTTTTGGACCTGTGTGGAGGTATGGGGGCAGGATAGGGTTTTTCCACTGGGGCAGATTGGTTCTTGCCTTTTGGTTCCCGGGGATTAAACCCGGGTGGGCTGTTTTTAAAGTCCTTGTCCCTTCTTCACCCAATTTCCCCACCCTTGGTTTTAACTTAGGAAATGTCTTTTTTTCAAACCGTACTATGTAACTATGTGACTATGTATAAACAGTCGCACTCCAAACTTTGGTGCAATCGGTTTTCTGCCCCGAACTTTGAATCACAAAGCTTGGGGGGATTGGGGGGGTGTCCACTCATTCGTGGTTAACACATTTATGAATGTTTGATACCAAAACTAGGCGCATAACTGTTAGAACAGCCAGACCAAGTTAAAGGTGGTCTGTCTGAGCCTGAGTTGTCATAGTGGAACTACAATTCGCCATATATGTGAACTGCAGAAAAACAGGTTCGTACATTCTGGCACATTCTACACTACTTTAAAGCTATTTATAACTGGCCTGTCAGCGCTAAAGTATATAGATGTCACTCTAGGTGATTGCAGAATACACTTAGTGACAGTACATTCAAGTACAAACAATTCTGGCCTGATTACTGGGATCAGGTATCTTGAGATGACATAACAGGTCCACCAGAATTGGGTTAAGTACATAACATTGGGGTTGCACCAGTCACTTTGAATAGGTTTGCTCTTCACATTAATAGGTCCTCGTCGGATTTCCCAACTACTTCCATCTGTAAATATGTAGCCTGCATGACTCCCTATACTCTGCACAGTAGTAGTATGATCTCATACAGCAGAGTCTGGTCAACACAGTCTATGTCCAAGTTTGGATCAATAAGGAGTTTCCATACTGTTTCTGTATTCTTCTGTGTGCATTTATGCCACAGGAAATGGTGGGTTGTGGATCCACTATGCCACTGACCAGTCTTGCTCCGAGGGTATCTTCACCGAGTGCTGATGGTGAGGTTGGCTTTACCATGATGGCCACCAGGTGCGCTCTCAAAGCAGTCCCTAGCAGTTGCATCTGACCACAGGGTCAGAAGCACCAAAGCAAGGCACCAGACAGAGACTAAGACAAGATCAAGCAGACTATGGTCAGGGCAGGCAGAACAGATACAGTAGAGGTGCCAGGTACAGTAATGAGGAGGCAGACTAAAATAATAGTAAAGATACAGGAAAAGGTACTGAACAAGATACAGACAGGTACTAGACAAGTCTCAGAACTAGGAACCAGGCAGAATACATGACTAAGAACAAGGAACAGATACAAGACAGGAATACAGGAGTAGACAATGGTATACAAGGCAAGACTAGGAACCATTCAGGATACATGACTAGGAACAAGAAACAGATACAAGATAGGGATAAAAGACATAGAGGCCAAGGGAACCAGAACTGGTACTTAATGAACCCACAGGTGGAATTGTCTGAGGAAGCCAAACACAGGAGAACACTGTGGAGTTAAATACCTACAGTGCGGTGTGGATTTCCCTTTTGTCTGGTGGCTATGCAGCAAACACATGCTGCTTGCCTCGTTCCTCCCTATAGCAAGGAGGAACTGAGGCAGCAGCACAGTGTTTGCAGGATAGCCACCAGACAAAAGGGAAATCCACACCGCAGCCGAAGTGGGTAAGTTGGGGTGCTGAATGCGAGTAGTGGCGTGACAGTTTGGAGTGATTGCATGGCAACTACTCATGTTCTTTGCATATCAGCTAACTATGCTATGCTGCCTTGGCTAGTTGAATTAATTGGCTGATTGCTAGTTTCTCTATAAGTCCTGTCTGTTGTCCATCCACTTTATTTTCAAGCAGTTAGCCCATTTAATTTTTTTCTTCATGCTTTGTATACAGTAATTACTTCATGCAATTGCTGCTTATCTGTCCTATTTAGTTACATTGTAGTTTAGAGTTCACCAGCATCATTACACCAAGTCCTTAATACCACTCTTCCTATAGGGTGCTTTCACACTACGTTTTTTGGTGCGTTTTTGATGTCTTTTTCAGATACATTTTTTGGATGTTTTTTGGGTAGAAAGGTAAGCAATTAATGCTGTGCATTTCTGCACAAAAAATGCATCAAAAACCCACCTGAGTGAGAAAGCTGTATTAAAACAATGAAACAATTAAAAAGTAATTTCAGGTAGTGGGGAAAAGAAGGGTGTAAAGTCTAGCAATGAAGGCGCTCCTACCAAATATACCTACAATGTAGCCCCAGATTGCTTTACATAGTGCTTGAAGGCAAAATAATTGGAAACCATACTCAAGCAAACCTGTGCTGTCTCTCTGCAGGGACCCATATCCTCCTGCATAACCAGCATCTACCTGCCCAAAGCTTTCTTCTTGCTCTAGCATCCAACATCTCACCATCAATAACAGCCTGTAGCTTCAACCATAAACATAACCAAGCAAGCTTGTAGGTAAAACTAAACTGTCTCCTCCCAACAACCTGTAAAACTATATTACTTTGATCAGTTTACCCTACTGAAATCCTTCCAGTGTCTTCTCCATGTCTGGACTTGCAGCTCAGTGCTGTGTATCTGCTGGCACCCTATTTTTCTCAACTTATCCTTGCCCAGGAATAAATGGATGACTTGAGGGGTCTTTACTGAGGATACACCTTCTGTCCTTACACACAGTACCAGCAGTGAATGACCCATTTCCTCATAACAAACTGGGAAGCATTTTGCAGGCTGTTTGGCCACCTGATTCGCCTCTGCTCTGAGTGTCTGGGGAGTGCCATTTTAAGACACTCTGCACTACTATGTGGCAAAATGTGAATGGTCAATAGCTTTTAAGCCCCTCAACAATGGTGCAAGGCCTTGCCTATTGCCTGAATCATTTGCAGATTAAGCCACTGAATTTCCTCAGGCTGTGTACATCAGAATGTGTTTCCTCCTACCCTCTCTTAAGTGTAGATATTTTTACCACTGAGGAGGTGGTCTCATAGGACACCAAAGAGATGCCTGGAAATTGTGACCTATTCTGGCCCTGTATACTATTCCTGTGGCCATGTGGTTACCCCCTCCCCTTCCTACCTTAGTTATTGAATGGATTATATAATCTGACATGTTAACAGTTGCATACCACCTAAACCCATCTATAATAAACTTAATCAGTGTCTCTAATTATTATACTATTTAATTACAATACTGGGATACAACATACCATCTAAAGCCAAAACTTTTCAGCAGACTAAGACGCTAAAACCACTAAAAACTGGAAAATTTTGTAGAACTACAACTATTGATAAATTTACCTCAAACAGCTATTTTACTCCCTCAGATAGCTCTACTTATTTTATTTATTATATTTTTAGTCTCTAGTATTTTATAGTCTCTGCTGTACCTTGCAGACAGAGGACTGTGCTGCATGGTCGTAACATACAACTGATGAAATTAAAGGGGAAACTCCCTCTTATGCAAAGATGCCCAATGCACTAGAGAACAGCTACCTGAGGTTAAGCAAAAATCACCTCTGCAGATGTACCTCTCTAGAATCTCACCTCTTTGCTATCCATTCTTGACTCTATTCACCTAAGATTAGAAGAAGAAAGAAGAAAAAAGGCTTTATTGTTCCATTCTGTAATTCATTGGCCCCACCTGAATGGGCAAAGGGACAGGAGTTTTCTTTTTTCTTTTAGAATCTTTATATTTCAATAGGTGGCAGTGACAGCTTCTTCAACATGTTTAAAATTGGACAGGCTCTTTGTGCCCCTACCAAACTTCTCCCATTTGGTGCTCAGATTCGAATGTTTAGAGCAAAAATGTTTACTACAGGGACAAAGATATCTTGCTCTAACTCTCTAAAGAAATGGGTCTATTCTACTATCTACAAGTATATTGTGTTTTACCCTTCTCTTCCAAGGTCATTGCAGACAACTGCACACATTTCTTTTTGAAAAGTTCATGACTGGTTGGAGTCCAGACATCTATCCATGAATCACTTTCCATTGTTGCCTCATGCATTCATGTAGTTCTTCATTGTACCTTGACATTGTATCCTTTTTGTCCATCTTATTGATTATTCTTCTCTGATTGTGTTTTATGCCTTGTACTGTATAGTATGTGCCTTACCTAACCCCTTCTCTTTCACCTATGTAGACTGTAACTACAAGAGTTGGTGTCATAGTTAATAGTCCTTTATTTCATGTTTTAGGATTGCTGTGGAATGGGTTGGAGTTCTCAACTTGTTTGGGGGTCAGAAATGATGGAAAGAGTTTTTTGTTATTTTAATCCAAACTGTGTGTACTATAATTCTTATTGTGATACCTAAGCAAGTCTTTTCATATGTATCACATATCTTGATGGTATATATTTTCTATTTTGTTCTATGGCTAATGCCTCAGGGCTGCACATATATGAAAAATGTATGAAAAAATTGAAACAGCTCACCCCTGCGTGCCCGGCATTTGCCATCCTTCCTGGCAAGGAAAGATATGAACCAAAATTTGAATGAACCAGCACTGCAATCTTCAATAAAATCCACAAAAATACTAAACAAATCCAGGACATAGAAAAAAGAAACAACGATCCAGCTTACGTGTTTCTGACCATAAGAGCCTTAATCATAGCTAGCAACGCGTAAGCTGGATCGTTGTTTCTTTTTTCTATGTCCTGGATTTTTTTCGTATTTGTATGTAATTTTGATTATTGGATTCTTTTGAGGTAATTAGCATATTTTGCTTCTACCCTGAGAAGTATTTGGAAAGCTAATCTTCATTAAACAAAAGCTAAAGGTGCTGTGAGCATTGAATACAGTGCCCTTTCTTAACCCCTTCACGCCCCTGGACGTATGCATACGTCCTGAGGATCTCGCGAACTCTAAAGCAGAGTTTGCGCAATCGGCGCGGGGTGTCAGCTGTCTATTACAGCTGACATCCACAGACGGCCACGACCCGCGATCACTTACGGGAGTAGGGTGGGGGGACGTTAACCCTTATTTCCGACCATCGGGTCGCAATAACTAAGAGAGACGCAGGAGGCGATCGGAGGAGGAGCTCCTGTGTCTCTGTCGGCGACAGCAGCGCACGATCGTGCGGCTGCTGTGTGCTGACAGACAGCACGGAGGGCATTAGAATGCCTTCCGGGTTGGTCGGTGACGTCACGTGGCCCGGCGGCCGTGCCTGTGGGCATGGCCCGCATCGTGACTGACAGTTACCATAGGAACCAGTGCACAGCAACAAAGCTGTGCATTGATTCCTATTGAAATGAGAGATCTAAAGATCTCTCATTAAAATCCCTATGGTGGGAAAAGTAAAATTAAAAATGTGAAAAAGTAAAAAAAAAGTAAAAAAAGTGGAAAAACAAGTAAAAACACAAACACGAAAAATAAATAAAACACACGTATACACCGCCCTTTTCCCCTTTACAAACGGCACAATCTCCCCAAAAAAGAAACAAAAATAAATAAGTACCCATATTTGGTATCGACGCATGGTACGACTGCCCTATAAATCTGGTATGTTAATTTAAACGTACGGTGAACGGCAGTAAAAAAAAAACAAAAAACAATCACAGAATTAGCAGGAGTTTTTTTGTTCAACCGCAGCACATAATGGAATAAAAGTGATCAGAAACTCTATAAATGGCCAACATTGTAACCAATAAAACAAAAAAGTTCATCCCGCCAAAAAAAGTCCTTCACAGCTCTGTATACAGAAAAAATAAAAATGTTATGGCTTCAGAAGGTAGCGAGCATAAATATTCTATTACACACTAAAAACACCTTTTTTTTTTTAAAGTGCTTCAACATAAAGAAAAACTATATAAGAAATTGTGGTTATCGCCGTAATCGTATTGACCCACAGGAGTAAAGCTAAATTTATTACGATAATGCAGGTGAGCGGTGGTGTTAAAAATAAACTCAATTAAAAAAACTACTAGATTGCAGTTTTTTCTTCCACCCTGCCTTCCAAAAACGGATTTTAAAAAAATGATCAAAAAAGTATTGTCCCCCCAAAAATATCAATTAAAACGGTTAAACTCATCCCGCAAAAACAAGCCTGTACACAGCTCCATTACAAAGAAAAATAAAAAGTTCTGGCTCTCAGACTATGGCGATGCAAAAAAAAAATGTGTTTTCTGTTTGAAATAAAAGTGTTTTTTATTATATAAAAGCAGTAAAAAAATAAAAAAATATATACAAAATTGGGGTAATTTCTGTAATCATATCGACCTGGCTGAGTATAGCTAGCATGATCATTTATAACGCAGAGTGACCGCTATAAAAAATAAAAATAAAAAACACTACCAGGATTGCTGTATTTTGTTCAATAGCCTCACAAAAAACCTTTATAAAAAGTGAAACAAAGTGTTGTTTGCACCCCATAATGGTACCAATTAATAAGCATCAATTCACCCCGCCAAAAAACAAGGCCAGCACATAGCAAAATTATAAAAGTTATGACTGTCAGAAGAGGACAAAATTAAAATCGAATTTTTTATTGACCTATTTCTATTGTGTAAAGTAATATAAAACATCAAAAACTATATAAATGTATACCATTGCAAATTGTTACCGACCCCCATAGTAAAGTTTTCACATCATTTACACTGCACGGGCGAATGCTGTAAAATTGAAGCCCAAAAAACAATGGTGGTAACTGAGGTATTCCCCACCCTCATTTTCATGGCCCAATGCTAAAAAAAACGTTGGATCAGCCTGTGTTCCAAAATGACACAATACACCCTAGATTGAGATCCATGAGGTGTGTTGAAACTAAAATGGGGCGACTTCTGGAAGGTTTCACTTGTTCTGCTACTTTGGGCGCTTTGCAAAATGCGACATGGCCCACCAAATCTGCGTCAAAAGCCAAATGCGCTCCCTTCCCTTGTACGCCCTGCCATGCGCCCAAACAAGCAGTTTTACACCCACATGTAGGTATTGGACGAAACGTGGGAAGAATTGCTTAACAAAGGTTTGAGGGTTCTTTTTTCCAGGATTCCTTGTAAATATGAAACATTTTCAGCTAAAATTGCAGATTATTGGAAATATTTTTTAAAATTTTCACAGCCTAATGCTAAAAAAAAATTTGTGAATCACCTATATTACCCAATTGTCCTCTTATCATTCTAGGGATCTACATCCTACCCCCACTTCTTCCCATTAATCTCCTTCATGTAAACACATGATCCAGTCTCCCCGGGTCGGTCCTATAAGTGTTACACAGTATGTTTATGGATTTGGGATTTACAGATATATGGCAATTTTTATACCTCACATTAAACATTTATTCCTGTTAGGGGATGTTCACACAATGTTGTGCATGTTTGGATGAGTTTTCTGTGCAGCAAAAACATACCCTATAGTTTTAAATAGTGCGCCTGCTGCGTAAAACGGATCAACAATTGTCAAGTCAATTCTTTGAATGGATCCGAAAGACGCATCAGAGACGCATGTAAAGCATGCATCGGCGACCAGACGTCACAATGCACATTGTTAGATGTGTGTTTAGGTCAATTTTGGCTACTAAACCCAGATCCAAACACGCACCTAAAAAACGCTGTTTGAACATACTCTTATTCTAATGGACATGAGGAGTATAGAAACTGGTATAAGAATACTTGTTCCCTACAATGGTTTCCTGCTCCTATCTTCCCCACTCAGCCTTGGACCACACTCTTGTTTCTTTGCCTTTCACCTAGGATGAACCTCCTCCAAAACCGCTGTAGCAGATAAAGCCCTTCTCATTTTCACTCTATTATGCTCCCAACCCACCCACTGCTCCTTCTTTTGCTGCCCATTGGATTTTGTTTTTTCTGCATAATATGTGAAAGACCTCAGTGTTGCAGACATGTCATACCTTCAAGACTTTTGTTTAGATGGTCATCCTGGTGAATTTTACAAACAATATGCAGATCGCCTAGCTAATGTTTTCAAGATCCTGTTTAAAAATGAGTCCTACTTGTGGCCTGAGAGATTTGTTAATTTCCCATTGCTTTAATTTTGATGCTACAGTAAATCAAAGGCAGCTATTTTAGGGAAAATTTTGCTTTGAAGTTTTGTTTTATCAATCAACACAATCATTATGTACAGTAGATAATGACCAGGAACGTTAAGTTTTAGACTAATGCACCCTCTACCGTCACAAGACATGCAGTTCAATAGACACAAAAATTAGATGTAAAGATATGCGACATATATATATATATATATATATATATATATATATATATATATATATATATATATATTTATTTTTTTTTATTTTATTTTTTTTTTATTGTGGGGGTTAGCATCAACGTTCAGGTAGTAGCCTGGGCTTCGTCTGACAGAGACAGGGACACAGCGTAAAAAGTCCAAGTCCAGGCTATGCCTGGGTTTATTAGAAGGGCAACAAAATAACACAGCCTTAACCCCTTACCGCCGGAGCCAGTTTTGGCCTTTCTGACAGAGCCCTGGTTTTAAAATCTGACATGTGTCACTTTATGTAAGAATAACTTTTTGACACTTTTACCTATCCAAGTGATTCAGAGATTGTTTTCTCGTGACACATTGTGCTTTCAGTTAGTAATACATTTTGGTCCAAAAAGTCCTTGTTTAATTGTGAAAAATATCAAAATATCATGAAAATTAGCAAAAATTTGCAATTTTCAAAGTTCAAAAATTTCTGCGTGAAAGAAAGATAGTTATTCCACTCAAAATAGTTTATAACTAGCATCTACCATATGTCTACTGTAGGTTGGCATCATTTTTTAAATGTTTTTTTTTTAACCACATTAAGGGGCTTAGAAATATAGTAGTAGTAATTTTTCACATTTTCAAGAAAATTAGCAAAATTAATTTTTTTAGGGATCAGTCCAGTTCTGACGTGGCTTTGACGTGGCATGTTAGATACCCGAATAAATGACCCATCTAAGAAACTACAATCCTTAAAGTATTTAAAAAAGCATTTAAGAAGTTTGTTGACCCTTTAGATATTTCACAGACATTAAAGCAAAGTGGAGGTGAAATTTCAAAATTTCACTTTTTTTGCAGATTTTCAATTTTTATTCATTATTCACTGGAACACAGTAGATGTGACCATATAAATGCAGCTTAATATTGATTACTCAGATTCTGACGTTTTCAGAGATATCCCATATGTGGCCCTATTGCGCTATTTGGCTCAACCACAAGCCTCAGAATAGGAGGTGCACCTACCGGACTCTGGGGTCACATTTTCATTACAATTTTATTTAGGCGCCATTTTAGGTTTGCGGACACCCTAAGGTGCCAAAACCTAATAAACTCCCCTAAAAAGACCACATATTGGAAACTACACCCTTTATGGAATATATCCAGAGATGCAGTGAGTATATCGACCCCACAGGTGTTTCACAAATTTTTTTAGCGTTCGGCTCTGAAAATAAAAAAATTTTTTTTCCAATAATCTGCAATTTTAGCTGAAAATGTTTAATTTTTACAAGGAATCCTGGAAAAAAAGCACCCTAAATTGTGTTACGCAATTTCTTCCAAGTTCGGCAATACCCTACATGTGGGTGTAAACTGCCGTTTGGGCGCATAACAGGATGTACAAGGAAGGGAGTGTTATTTGGCTTTTGGAGCACAGATTTTGGTGGGTCCATGTCGCATCTGCAAAGCCCCCAAAGTACTAGAACAGGTGAAACCTTCCAGAAGTTGCCCCATTTTGGATTCAGCACCCTTCAGGGATCTCATCTAGGGGTGTATTTTGCATTTTGGGCGCACAATTGTTCCGTAGTTTTTTTTAGCATTGGGCTATGAAAATGGGGGGAAAAAAACGCTTTTCCGCCATTGTTTTTGGGCTTCATTTTTACAGTATTCGCCATACGGGATAAATGACAGGATAACTTTACTATGGGGGTCGGTACAATTACAATGATATAAAAAACTATATAAAATTTATGTTTTATTACTTTTACACAATAGAAGTGAGTTTATAAAAAGTTGCGTATTTATGTTGTCCTATTCTGACAGCCATAACTTTTTTAATTTTTTTGTATATGGAGCTGATTGTGGGCTTGTTTTTTGCGAGATGAGTTGATGTTTTTATTGGTACCATTACGGGGGGCATATGATGCTTTGATCACTTTTTATTAAGGTTTTTGTGAGGCATTTTGAACAAAATACAGCAATCCTGGTAGGGTTTTTTATTTTTATTTTTTACAGCGGTCACTGTGCGGCATAAATGACATGCTAGTTTTACTCAGCAGGTTGATACGATTACAGAGATACCAAATATATATATATTTTAATGTTTTACTGCTTTTACACAATAAAAACACTTTTATTCGAAAAGGAAAACACGTTTTTGCATCGCCACAGTCTGAGAGCCATAACTTTTTTATTTTTCTGTTTATGGAGTTGTATAGGGGCTTGTTTTTTGCGGGATGAGTTGAAGTTTTTATTGGTATCATTTTTGGAGAGACAAGACTTTATGATCGCTTTTAAATCCGCTTTTTTGGAAGGCAGCGTGAAGAAAATACTGCAATCCTGGCAGTGTTTTTTATTTTTATTTTTAATAGCGCTCACTGTGCAATATCTGTGACAAGTTAGTTTTACTCTGTGGGTTGAGATGATTATGGCGATACCCAATTTATATGGTTTTTAATATAGAAGCACAATTTTTTTTTTTTAAAGTGTTTTTATTGTGTAAAACAATATTTATGCATCGCTATCTTCTGATAGCCATAACTTTTTAATTTTCCAT